>JACAGA010000091.1:0-34966 GCA_029231665.1 Morus indica
ATGAATTCTCACTTTTCTCTTTCCTTTAGTTGCCAAATAAAATCATGTTTAAATTTCATTTTGAATTTTAAATTAATCTCCATTAATTTCGAAATTCAAAACTCATTCCTTTTATTTTTCAATTATCGAATAAATGAAAAATAACACAATGAATTTAAACATAATTATCAGTTTCTGTTTTTCCCATTTATTAGAGCTAGCCTTGAGACCGAATGGACCCACATGAACAAAGCTATGGAATTACAATATTCGACTAACTCATCTCTATAAGTTATCGACATATTTAATTCCGACATCGTGCAACTCCACTAAAAGTTCGATGCCGAATAATCTCTCGATTCATGTGCGCTAATTTTTCTTTTGGTGTTGATACAATTTATCACACGGTCCACAGTGTAAATGCATTATTATCCTTCGTAAATATCAGTGATCAGAATGGTGTATATAATATTACCGTTTTACCATTCTAATCATTATTTCCTCAACTCCTTTATATGACTGTGAATAAGAAAGACAAACGTTCGTAAGATGTCTCGCACATGTTACGATGTCTTAATCAATGAATATCATCATTGAATACCAGGCCTGGTTTATTTATTCACACAACCGTCAATAAAGCATGAGGTGATATTATTTTTACGAATTCCATATCTGTGAATCACATAACTCCAACTTAATATTGTCATGATCCCAATGACCGAGATGTTGTTCAATAACTGTGAACTAATCTCATTGGCGAATCAAAGATCATGAGATACCAAGTTGAGCTATGCATTCACTTCAGGATTAAGATAATTATACAAATATACTTAAGTTGTGATGATTAGGTTTAGAGTTGTGTAAACGGTTTTTACTCTAACCTAATCAATCACATTGTCTATTCAACATGTTGCGAGCATGTTTAGATCAACCACAGAGTCCAACTCCCATGCCCCGAGACCAGCATCACATGGTTCGATCTAACAGTCATAATCGGATTCGATTGCCCAATCAACCCTAAGACTGCGAATATCTATTTTTAAACTGTATCAGAAGAGTTTGTCCGGCAAGGTTCCCTTGCCTCTTCTTTCGTTGGTAACAGTTTATGGACTAAGCAATATCACAAACACTCTTGAGTATGTGTCAAAACATAACTTTATCTTATTTTATAAAATCAGCAAAATAATAATGTCGTACATTTGTCATTTCATAAATAACAAATTACATCCCACTTTATGGACACATTTCCAACAGACAATTTATCAAATAAGTTAACTGGATAACTTTAGAGACAAGCAAATTGGAATCCCAAAGGGATTCACACTGTGCTGTGTGTTTTGGTTTCTGAATCGAATTCGGATGTGGAAGCGTGTGAGAAGCGTATCACGTATAACGAAAATTTTCATAAAACTTTGAGATACTTTACTGATTATATTTTTGTATGAATAAATTAATCACATTAACTTATCTAATAAGAACTCAAATGGGAATTATACCTAGTAGTCGATTAGGATGATAACTTGAGTTCTTTGACCTCGAACTTTCCTTACTCCAATGCTAGTTTAAGAAACCAATGTCTTCCTTGTCAATTCTTAGAAGCCACGAAGACGTGTGTGTGGGGACACCTAAGACAAAATAGGATTAGTAAAACACTCAAATTTTCACGAACACCAATGCATGCACGACGTGAAATTTTTGGAGAAAAAAATTTCTTTCCCCCTGTTAGAGAATTTCGGCCAAGTTATATTTTTTGAGAGAAAAATTGTGTCTCACAATTTTCTATAATTTTCCTATTTATAGAGTAGAAGTCAAGCTCTTAGAAGGACTTCAATCTTTATCTCTAAGATAAAGTTTGTTAATTATCTCCTATTTGAATTTGGAACAAAATTTTCTCTTCCCTTTTATCCATTATGGCCAACAATGCTTTGGGGATCTTATCCCTGTGGTGGTGCCAAATATAGATAGGGAAGGAAGAGAAAATCCTCCTTTATCCTGCAGTCCAAATTTGACTCAAAATCTAATTCTAATTTAAGTCAAACTTAAATTAATTTAAATTCTAAATTTAACAACTTATCAAATAAGTTTAAATGGATAAATCTAGATGTGTTCACACTAAGTGTTTAACTGTGCCTTGCATTGACACTATGTGAATACCTTCACATATGTGATCGAAAAACCAAATTCAAATTTAAATAATTTCATTATTTAATTTATAATTAATTCTCAATTAATTATCATTGAGTGTTCAATTTTAGAATTCTACAATTATAAAATTCTCATTTTACCCTTTGTGTCTTGTAGAATTACTAGGACGATGCGGGGACTAGTTGCGAGCTCCAATAAAATTAATAATTAATTAACCACTTTAATTAATTATTTAATTTACTAATTCCAATAGTTACTCCACTATAAACTTGGAATTGCACTCTCGAAATTATAAACATAAATTACTTTTAAACTGTGAAGTGTCCATTTGATATAGTCACTGCATATAAATAAATTCTCCATAAATAAATTATAATTAGAGTTAACCTCTCTAATTACATCATTATCCTTGAGTACCGTTGATTCTCTAATGTATAGTGATTCATAAAACACATTCATAAACCAGAATGCTCTTACTAATCTAAGTACAGAATCAACACTCAAGAGAATTATTTATATGCTTCTTTCTCAAGAAGGCATAGATTCCATCTCGTATAATAACATTCCAGGCTACGTAATTCATCATGTCTCCACATACAAAGAATAGGATTCAGGGTCTCAGAATCCGTATCGAGTAAATCAAAAGACACAAATTCATAAATGGGAGTCTGCTAAGAACTCAAGATTAAGGTCATTCTATATATGACCATCGGTAGACTCAGTTAGAATTTCTATACTTAACAAAAATTATCAAAAATTCCTATTGTATCTGTCTCCCAATTCCACATCATCTGATTACGCCTAAAACACTTATTCAATATCTTGCCATATTAATAGTGCTGATAACACTATTTCATTCTAAATAGGAATGACATGTATTAATAATCTTTTAATTAAAGATTCTAAACTTTTAATTAAATTTATTACGAACATCATTTTTTATTATTAATTATCCTTAAACATTTTCGCATATAACACTTATATACAATCTTTAGGTCGCATAAATAATCATGGAATTTTCATTTGATATTCATAAAATATTCATAAATATATACACATAA
This sequence comes from Morus indica, assembly GCA_029231665.1. Lineage (NCBI taxonomy): Eukaryota > Viridiplantae > Streptophyta > Magnoliopsida > Rosales > Moraceae > Morus > Morus indica. The sequence continues at coordinate 3,186 of JACAGA010000091.1, forward strand.
AATGATGAATAAACTTTTTTATTAAATAAATAATAAATATCCTATTACATCTCATGCTTCTAGAACACCATTCCCAACAATCTCTCACTTGTCTTAAAGTAGGTGTGTCATGTCTCTAATCCCAAATCCTTCTAAGTGTCGATCAAATACATACAGTGGTAATGTCTTCGTGAATGGCTCAATAAGGTTGTTCTCCGACGCGATCTTCAAAACCACTACATCACCTTAATCTGCAATGTCTCTGATTAGGTAATATTTCATTTCTATATGTTTAGCACGCTTATGGCTTCTAGGTTCTTTTGAATTAGCCACCACTCTATTGTTGTCAGAGTAAAGCTTAATTGGCTTATCCATATCTAGAACAACTTCTAGATCAGTGATTAACGCCCAAAAGTGATGTTCACAAGCGGTCAATTATAGCACAGAAGGGCGGTCGTATCCACAGAGAGATAACAAAATAATAAGAATGACTAATTGAATAGGAGCATTAGAGAAAAGTGAATTAAAGAAAAAGAATATTTTTTGAGATTTTTGTTGCAAATAAAATAAAAATGAGAAAATATTTGTGTTGAAGAAATTTAATAATAAAAACGGTAAGGTGTCGAGAATTCCTAATGTTTCATTCACCAATTCCAGTTTTGATTCACAAAATAAAAGAACCAAATAAATTAAATCTCTATGTTGACTCTAGAAATATTATTATTACAAGTTATCTAAAATTGACAATATATCAATCTGACAATATTGCAGTAAAAGACAATTTACAAAATAATTTGAATGGCAAAACATTGCATGATAGAATTACATAAGAAAAGCATGACTAAACTTATATAAAAATTGGCACACAATATTTTGAAAAGTAATAGAAAAATAGATGAGATTTAATTCATTCAGATGTTGAATTTTATAGCACAAGGAATCAAAACTCTGAATGGGGTCGCTCAATAGAAGTTCATCTCTAACCTTACCAAGAGAACTCTAGTCTATCTTGCAAAACATTCTCACAAGTTCTAGAGAGAAAATATGAGACTGACAGCAAGACGACAGAAAACTGAATATTAAAAGCTTACCAAAATCTTAGGCTAACCCCTATATTTATAGTGTTCAGAGGTTGCCTGTCAAATAAGGAAAGAAACAATAAAAATAGAAAATTATAAAAGAAAGGGAAACAAAATAAAATTACACATAAATTAGGAGAAATCATATATTTAATTTGCAGAAGAAATCTGGTAATTTGCTCTGATTTTTGGGGGAAAAATCAGACTCTGCACTCAGTGGACATGTGTCGCTATGTGATTGGCAGTGAGGAGAACAACGCACCACGTGTCGCATGCAGATTAGTTGTGTGCTGGCGCGGCAGAGTGGAGAGATGTTGGCCGACATTAGGGTCCCACCGAGACAGGTGGCGCATGAAGAATGGATGATCCTCTGGCACTGACTAGCCGCGAGACACACGCGGACTGAAGCTTGGACGCGCGATAATGGCTGCATGGAAGGAATGCGCCCTGTGAGGTGCAGCGTACTAGTGACGCGCGAGGCATGAGATAATGGGAAGAAATGGGTGCGAATTCCTGCGCTGAGTGGTGGTTTCCACGAGCGGATGTTGGCTCGGCTAAGCTACTCGTCTCTCTCTCTCTCTCTCTCTCTCTCTCTCTGATCGGCTTGGCTAAAAGGCATGGCTTGGCTGGTTGAAACTTAAAAACATGGTTTTCATGGTAGTATTTAGAATGCATTTTCATGCACTAATCACAACCCCTAACCAGCTTATTTCTAGTCTCTAGCAATCCAAGCGCAAGAGAAATCATGTAAGAGAGAAAATCTGAATCTCAACTAGCTTAGTCACCTGAGTATTCCAAACAAACTGTCAATAAGAAGTCAAAAGATACTATCAAGATTATTTCAGTCATAACTCTAGAGTCGTGTGTGTGTGTGGTCCAAACCATAACCTTTTTACCACTAACCATATCACATGCAGCTTTGAAAAATTCACTAAGTAGAAGCCTCAACTCCATTGATCTCGGAGGTGTTAGAAATATTTGAGTGCAAAGGTTTTCTCTCATGGAGTTGGAAATGAAACAATCAACGCTCAGTGTGAGGAAGGTTAAATTTAGGACAAACAGTTAAACGAACATTGACCAAAAGATAGGTTAATCAACTACTAGAACATTCCACCATTCTTACCACAAACCAGCTTTTGGGATTTCATTCGGGTCAAACAAAAATTTACAGAAACGAACAAAGAGCCAAAAATGCATAGAAAAATAAACTACTCCTTTTTTTCTTCTTTTTTTTTTATTTTTTTACTTTTTTTATTTTTGGCAAGAGACAACCTGTAATAATGAGGTGAATGTAGAAAGGTGTTCTTTTGATAAACAACTATATAGCATCAAATGTGATTACGACCAAACTACATCATCTGTGAAATGTTGCTCTTGCTCTTTTTTTTTTTTTTTGAAAAATAACAAATGGGGCTCTATTACATAAGATCATTCCTATCTAACCCAAAATCCATCCCTCAAGCATATGCACCAAGCATACCACTAATCATGTAATGATGTTCTAACAGTGATTTTACCAGCTCAAAAGGTCAATGAAGGTTCAAAAGTCGTTTACTCAACTCTCTTAACTTACCAAAAATCAAGCACTTAAACTCGGGAATTTTCTCAGCTAACATGCATTAACATCTATCTTACCACAAGGTTTAGCACGTGCAAAAAAAAGTCTAGAAGTCATTTCTTAGTAACCATGACAGCAAAAATGGACTCAAACCAATCATTTTGATATCAAACTCAGACAACTTTACAAAAATTTTAACCCAAATATCAACATGACAAAAATCACTCTTATGCATGAATGTGCTCACCACCCCCAACCAAAATCAGACAGTGTCCTCAATGTCAAAAATTATGGAAATATAGAGAAAGAAGACACCTGGATGATGAGCTTTCCACTTATGAGCACAGCATGAGCGTCCTAATATGATTCTCCAAAAACACACATAAAAAAATGTAAAACGAAACAAAGAAAAACAGAAAATCAAAATATGGTACAGAAGATGTGAGCAAACTACTCAAGGCTGGTAAACGGGGTCGTCGAGAATGATCTCTTCCACCTGGTTCACCCACTCAAAGTAATTCTTCCTCAGGATCTGCTTGTCATGAGCCGCTTTCATTTTTACCTTGATCCTGGAATTGCACTCTTTCAGCATGTTGATCAATCATTGTTCTTGCAATGGATCAAGTTTAGATGAGATGATGGCTAAGAATGTGTCTTCATCTCCCAAGAATGCATGTTTTAAGCCCTTAGGTGGTTGTGCTAGCTTGACTTTTGGAGCCTCCTCGGTGGATGATTTCGGTTTTTCTCCTTCTGTTAGGAGCTCCTGAAAACATGGTGACCCAAACTTTGTTCCTCTGTCCTGTGATTCTTTGAAAATGGCAAAACTGTTAGCCACCTCACAAGGATCGGAACTCTCAGATTCAGAATTTTGGAAGAGGTTTTCCATATCTTTAAAGTTGCTTTGTGGTAGAACCCCTCCTCGACAAGTGTGTCGATCATAAATGTTTGGTGACACTCATCATCATCACGTGGTTGCTTTTGAATATGAAAAATATTCAGCTCAAGGGTCATATTCCCGAAAGATATCTTCATGAGACCATTCATACAATTGATAAGTGCGTTTGATGTGGCAAGAAATGGTCTTCCCATAATGATGGGAATGGATGACTCCATATCCACCACGGATTGTGTATCTAAGACAAGAAAGTCCACGGGGTAATAAAACTTGCCGACTTGCAAAAAAACATCTTCCACTATTCCCCGTGGTCTCTTATGTTGGGAATGGTGTCCTAGAAGCATGAGATGTAATAGGACATTTATTATTTATTTAATAAAAGAGTTTATTCATTATTTTATGTGCATATATTTATGAATATTTTATGAATATCAATGAAAATTCCATGATTATTTATGTAACCTTAAACATTGTATATAAGTGTTATATACGAGATGATAATGTTTAAGGATAATAATCAAAAAGCAATGTTCATAATGAATTTAATTAAACTTCGGAATCTTTAATTAAAACATTATTAATACATGTCATTCCCATTTAGAATGGAACAGTGTTATCCGCACTGTTAATATGGCGAGATATTGAATGAGTGTATTTCGCATAATGAGATTATGTGGAACATGGACGCAGACACAATATGAATTTCTAATAATTTACGTTAAGCATAGAAATTCTAATTGAGTCTACTGATGGTCATATATAGGATGATCTTAATCCTGAGTTTTTAACAAACTCCTATCTATGGATTTATGTCTTTTGATTTACTCGGTACGGATTCCGAGACCCTGAATCCTATTCCTTGTATTTTGGAGACATAACGAAATAGGTAGCTGGGAATGTTATTATACGAGATGGAATCCATTCCTTCTTGAGAGAGAAGCAGATAAATAATGCTCTTGAGTGTTGATTCGGTACTTGGATTAGTAAGAGCGCTCTGGTTCATGAATGTGTTTTATGAATCACTATCCATTAGAGAATCAATGGTACTCAAGGATAAAGATGTAATTAGAGAGGTTAACAGATTCTACCTGACTCTAATTATGAATTATTTATGGAGGATCAATCTATATGCAATGACTATATCAAATGGACACTTCACAGTTTAGATGTAATTAATGTCTATAATTCCGAGAGTGAAATTCCAAGTTTATAGTGGAGTAACTATTGGAATTAATAGAATTAATTAATTAATTAATTAAAGTGTTTAATTAATTATTAATTTTATTAGAGCTCAGAATTATAGGTCCATTAGTCCCCGCGTCGTCCTTGTAATTCTAACAGACACAAAGGGAAAAATGGGAATTTTAGGATTACGGAATTCTAAAATTAAATACTCGAAGAATAATTAATTGAGAATTAATTATTATTTAAATAATGAGATTATTTAAATTTGAATTTGAACATATCTAGATTTATCCATTTAAACTTATTTGATAAGTTGGTCAATTTCGAATTCAAATTAATTTAAGTTTGACTTAAATTCGAATTTGAATCTGAATTGAAATTGGACTACTGGATAATGGATAAAATATCTTCTCCTTCCCTATCTTATCTAGGCGCCACACACAGGGATAAAACCCTAGTGTGTGGCCGGCCACCTAAGGGATAAGGGGAAGGGATTTTTGTTCCAAATTCAAAAATTGGAGATAAGGATTTGATCCTATTTTGAAGTTTGACTTCTTCTCTTTAAATATGAGATAAATGAAAAATTGTGAGACAATTTTTGAAACACTTTCAGCCCTAGTTTCCCTAGGTGTGGCCGGAATTCTCATATAGCAAAAAAAAAGAGAGTGAAAATTTTTCTCTCCAAAAATTCCACATCGTGCATGCGTTGGTGTTTGTGGAAATTCGAGTGTTTTAGAAACCGTTTTGTCTCACGTGTGCCCATACACACGTCTACGTAGAATCAAGGAATTGACGTGGAAGACTTTGTTGTTCTAAACACAAAAGCTTGGAGCTAGGACTGTTCGTGGTCAAAGAAAATCAAGATATCATCCGAGTCGGCTACAAGGTATTTTTTTCGGTTGATCCTTGATTCTTATAAATTAATGAGATTAATTTATTGGTGCATAAATTAATATAATCTATAGAGTATCTCAAAAGTTTTATGAAAATTTTTGTTATACACGATCCGCTATTCCGCTGCGTTTCCGCCGCCGAATTCGATTCGGCAACCAACATGTACGATACTGTATGTCCTGTGGGGTGGAGCCCTGTGTGTCAGAGGCTCCTAAATTATGTAATTTATTTATATTTTAATACAGCTAAGTGTGGGACCCGGTTGGGAATCTACTTTATTAATCCCAAATCGAGTTCCACGTCACCCACCCCGTTTGGGGGGGCGTGACAAGATTCGACCGTTGACTATCTCTATCTGATTGGAAATCAGAATCTATGTATCCGGTGAGAGACATATATTTCTTTAGAATGTACTAACATATAGTTTCTCACTCTCCTAAGGTACTTGAGACTACACTTCACTGCAACCCAATGATCTAATCCTGGGTTAGATTGGTAGTGGCTGACTACTTGCACTGTATAACAGATATCTGGTCTTGTACACATCATGGAAGACATGAGGCTTCCCACGGCCGATGCATAGGGATACCATCTCATATCTTTTCCTACTGTGGAGTTTTTGGACATTGCTCCTTAGAAAGATGAATACCATGCCTAGAAGGCAAATTCCCTTTCTTGGAATTCTGTATTGAGAACCTAGACAACACTTTGTCTATATACGATGCCTGTGATAATGTCAAAAGCTTTTTCTTGTGATCTTGAATAATCTTAATCTAATCTTAATCCCAAGAACATAGCTCGCCTCTCCCAAATCTTTTATTTGGAATTGGTTGGCTGACCACTTCTTTACATCTGTCATCAATCCCACATCATTCCTAATAAGTAGGATGTCATCGACGTAAAGAACTAAGAAGTCCAATTTCTCTTCTTTCATGTACTTGTAGACACATGGTTCATCAATCTTTTGATCAAATCCATAATACTTTATAACCTCATCAAACCTGATGTTCCATGATATAGAAGCTTGCTTTAATCCATAAATGGATCTTTATAGCTTGCACACTTTTTTCTCTTTGCCTTCCTCTATGTAAGCTTCTCGTTGATCCATATAGATGGTTTTCTCAAGATAGTCATCCAGAAAAGCTATCTTGACGTCCATCTCTTATATCTCATAGTCAAAATAGATTGCCATGGTCAGGAGTGTCCAGATGGAATTAAGTATAGCTATCGGTGAGAAATTTTCCTCATAGTCAACTCTCTCTTTTTGGGTATAACCCTTAGCCACTAGCCTTACTTTATAAGTCTCTACATTTCCATCCGCTCATCTCTTTCTCTTGAAGATCCACTTGCATCCAATGGGTTTTAGCCCTTCGGGTAGATCTACAAGTTGCCAGACTGAGTTAGAGTACATGAACTCTGTCTCGACTTTCATAGCTGCTTGTCATTCTTCCTTATCAGAATCATCCATCGCAGCCTTAACGGTTGACAGATCCTCCTCTCCGTCATCAGCAGTGACGATCTATGCTTCCTCGGTATACCGGTTGGGTAACCTGCTTACCCTCCCACTACTATGAGGTGTCATAGGAGTCTGATCATAAACTGTGGTCTTCTTTCTTGATGGTCTGACAACTCTTGCCGGCTATGGTCTGATCTCATCAGAATGTAACTCTTCCAGAACTACTTTGCTTCAGGGCTTAAAATCTATTATATAGTCATGGTCCATAAACATGGTATTTTCAATACAAACACTTTTTGATCTGCCTGACTATAAAACAGTCATCCTCTTATCCCTTGTGGGTATCCCACGAAGATGCATACCTCTGACATTGGTTCCAACTTTCTGGTCTTTTGCCTCAGCACGTGTGTTGGACACCCCCATATATGAATATGTCTCAAACAAGGTTTTTGACCATTCCACAACTCTAAGGGTGTCATAGGTACAGACTTAGATGGTACCAAGTTCAAAATATACACGGTACTTCTTAGGGTATAACCCCAGAACGAAGTAGGCAGTGAAGAATAACTCAACATTGATCTTATCATGTCGAGCAAAGTCTAATTTCTCCTTTCGGCTACACCATTCTGCTATGGTGTACCGGGTGTTGTCAATTGGGATACCATACCTTCTTCAATCAAGAAATCCCAGAATGCTTGGTCCAGATATTCACACCCCGATCTGATCGAAGTTTCTTGATTGGTTTACCTAACTATTTTTCAACTTATGCTAGGAATTCCCTAAACTTTCTAAAAGTTTCGGATTTCAGTTGCATTAGGTAAACATAACCATATATCGAAGAGTCGTCAATAAAAGTGACGAAGTATTCGTAACCACCTCTAGCTTGGACGTTTAACGGTCCACATACATCCGAATGTATCAGCTGAAGTGGTTCTGCAGCCCTTTCTCCTTGCGCTGTGAAAGGCCTCTTGGTCATTTTTCTTCCAGACAAGATTCGTAGACCGGAAGCTCACCAACTTTTAGTTCACGTAAAGGACCCCCTTTACCAGTCTTTCAATCCAATTTAGGTCAATATGACCAAGCCTGAGATGCCACATATATGTGTTATTTTTATGAGAAATCTTTTGCTTCTTTTTCTTAGGTTTGGCAACTTTGAACATTTCAGTATTAAGTAGTGAGTTAGGTATTGATTTTATATAATATAAACCAACATCCCGAAATCCAAAACAAATATTTAAACCATTTTAAGAAATATGAACAAATTCATTATCAAAATAAACTTTAAATAATTGTTCGTATAACTCAGCTACAAAAATTAAATTTCTACGAATGTCTGGAATAAAATAAACAATATTCAAAACTAAAAATTTATTTTTCCTAAAATGAAGTCTAACTTCTCCCACTGCTTTTGCTAAAACTCTTGCACCATTGCCCACTTTCATCGTGTAGACCCCATTGGATGGCTCAGTGTAAGAACTAAGACTCTGCAAAAAAAAAAACAAACATAATTAGTCGCTCCCAAATCAATCATCCAGGCCGAGGTATCATCTTCTACCAAACATGTTTCAAGAATTAGTAAATTTGATTTATCGTGTCCATTTTTCTTCTTTAGCTCCTCGAGATACTTCTTGAAGTTTCTCTTCTAGTGCCATTCATCGTTGCAATGGAAACATTTTCCTTTGGGTTTCTAGTAGGAGCTCTTCTTCTTTGCATTCTTATTCTTCCCTTTCTTCCCCTTTTCTTGGTTATGGTTCTTCCTTTTATTTTTACTAGATCATCCTGCAGCAACAACGTTTGCTTCTCCTCCTTTACCTTTGTTGGTGGATTTGAAGTTTAATCAACTACCGTTATTTTAGTCAAAATATAATCAACAAATTTGATTACATTTTCATAAGCGTAACCCATCGTTTTAGATTCTATAGACTTAACTCCGGAGTGTCACCATAGGGTAAGTCAAACCAGAAATACATCTTTGAACCCTATCGCTAGGAAGTCAACTTTGTTATTGATCCGAAAGAACACTTTCCGTAGGGAGTACGGAATCAGTGCCACCACGAATCCCCTTTCGAATCTCATGGTGTTGAACTAACGATGGAGACCAGCAGGTTGTATTGTCATACTACTCTTTCCCACTCATTATTTTGTAAATATGTATTTTATTTGAAAATTATCTCATGTTTTTCAAATCCCGATAAATAAATAATTTATTTTTTGGATAAATGAAATTCAAAAATTTAAGTCTTAAATTTAAATTTAATTTAATCATATTAAACCAATTTTAGCACATGATTCTTATTGATGAGAAGCATAGAAAATCCCAGAGCCAAGGAGCGTCAAAGGATCCGTTGCAAATTCCAGGCGGACCAATTACAAGAGCACGGGCCAAGAAGATTAGAGAAGCATTCAGTGGGCTGATTCAAAACATATAGGCTGAGTTAAAAATATACATGCGACGGTGGAGCCAAGAGAAGAAATTAGTCAACCTGCTTGAAGCTATAAATGAGGCCGTACAGAATTAAGGGCAAGAACAAGAAACTTTACTTTATAAATCAGATCTGGAGGTTTCCTTATTCTTTTAGATCATTAGTTTCCTGATTGTAACAGGTTAAGTTATTTTCCTTATTTTAGGCTACTACTTTCCTGATTGTAATAGGTTAATTTACTTTACTTATATTAGGACATTACTGTCGTGATTGTAAGTCATTATTGCCAAAAGTTTGTTTCCTTTTCTTTTTATGGGCCTTTTTTTTTTTTGGTTCCAGCCTCTATATAAAGGCAAGTAAGAACGAATTGTAACTTCAGAAGATTAATAATAAGATTAAAGTGAGGTTGTTCCTCTTTGGTTCTTCAGAGAACTCTTTCCGAACTCTCAGCGTAGTTTCCTTGTGGCGTTCAAATTAATACCTTTGCTTCGTGACTTTTATAGTCTTTGGGTCAAGGTTTCATTTTCTTATATCTCTGGTTGGCGTTTCATTATAAACGTTGGGTTAAGGTCCATCCAACTACCAGTCTGTATTTTTAGCTTTTCTGGGCATTTTAACAAGTATTGTTGCAGGCTCTAAGGCAAATCGTTTAGGGTTCACATAATCCAAAAATCAAATTTCTCTATTCTTTTTTCTTGATATACTTTCTTAACACAAAAAAAGAGAAAAAAAAAAAAAAAAAAAAAAAGACGTCCAAAATAAAAAATAAAAAATAAAAAATATATATATCAAAAGGTCAATTTTTTTTTTCTTTCTTTTCTCTGGTTGTGATTACCAAGGTTGAAAGTTTGTCCTCTTTCGACCCAAATTCTTTCGTCAAAGTGTCAATTACCATTGGTATTGTTCTTGAATTATTACAGGTGGAACTTTCTTTTGATCGAGTTCGATTTAGTTCAATAAAGAAATAGAAGGAAGGAACTAAGAGTGGTAAAAGGCCCAAGTGTTTTTAATTTTAGAAAAGCCAAATCTAGAGTGAAAACACGAGTGTGATTATTAATTCTGAGAGTAAACACGTAAGGGAGTGTTGTGAGGTCTTCAAACTAACAAACTTTCTTCAGATTCTGCATTATGTCTTCCAAGGAGGAAACATCAAATCAAGGAGGAGGAGTGGAGCTATCTTCCATGTTGAAAGCCATGCAGCAACAATTCGAGCATATGGACGTGAGGTTCAACATGATTCGAGATCAAATAGAGAAGCACAGTGCTGATATTACGAACTTGCAAGAAGGACAACGACGAGGAGTCCCTAATGCTAGGAGGCAAGAAAGGCGTGCACCACTCTTCGATAATGAAGAAGATCATGAAGAAGAGATAGGGGATGAAGAAAGTGATACAGGCCGATTCTTTCCAAGGAGAGGAAGGTGGTATGATGGTGTCGGTCGAGATCTGAGAGGAAGAGATGGTGTTGATCGAAACCTGGAAAACATCAAGATGAAGATGTCGTCCTTTCAAGGGAGAAATGATCCGGAGGCATATTTGGAGTGGGAAAAGAAGGTCAAGTTAATTTTTGACTGCCATAATTATTCAGAGGCCAAAAAGGTAAAACTCGCTGTCATTGAATTTACCGATTATGCTATAATATGGTGGGATCAACTTGTCATGAATAGGAGAAGAAATCACGAGATGCCTGTTGAGACGTGGGAGGAAATGAAGGCTATCATGAGAAGAAGATTTGTTCCAAGTCATTACTAGACCTATACCAGAAACTGCAAAGTCTCACTCAAGGATCCAGGTCTGTGGATGAATACTACAAGGAGATGGAGGTAACCATGATCTGGGCTAATGTCGAAGAGGATAGAGAAGCCACCATGGCACGGTTTTTGAATGGGCTGAACACTATGTGGACGTAGAAGACATCATTCACATGGCCATTAAGGTGGAACGACAACTCAAAAGGAAGGGCAATCAGCCGATGCAAACATCAGGATCCTCAGCTTCTTGGAAACTGAATTGGTGAAGAGATGGAGGGGCGGATTCTAAGACCAGGACCGAACCACCAAAAGGGCAAGAAGACAAGCGAGATTGGGACAAAGTCAAAGGTAAACCTGAAACCCAAACTCACAACCGAGATATTAAATGTCTCCATTGTCTTGGTGTAGGATACATAGCTTCTCAATGCCCCAATAAGAGGGCTATGATTGCTCGTGCTGATGAAGAGGTGGAAACTAACAGCGAGAAAGGAAGAACCAATGCCACCGCTTGCGGATGCCGAAGACTTAGAATACGCAGTTGAAGGAGAAGCGCTGGTGGCTAGGCGAGCACTGAGCGTTCAGTTTAAAGAAGATGATTTGGAGCAACAGTGAGAGAATATCTTCCACACACGCTGCCATGTTCACAACAAGGTATGTTGTCTAATAATTAACGGGGGAAGTTGTACAAATATCGCAAGCACTACGCTGGTGGAGAAGTTAAAATTGCCCACAATTAAACACCCTAGACCATACAAGTTACAATGGCTGAATGACTATGGGGAGTTAAAGGTGACTAAGCAAGCTCTAGTGTCGTTTTCAATTGAAAAATATACTGACGAAGTGCTTTGTGATGTTGTGCCCATGCAAGCAAGTCACATTTTATTAGGCAGGCCATGGCAGTTTGACAGGAGGGTCACTCACAATGGATTCAAAAATCGATACTCCTTTGGGAAGGAAAAATGAACCATCACCCTTATTCTGTTGACCCCAAAGCAAGTCTACAAGGACCAAATGAGATAGAGAAAAGAAAATGACTTGAAAAATCAAAGTGCAGCTGAGAAAGAAAAAGAAAAACAAAGAGAGAAAGACAAAGAAAAAGTGAGAGAGAGAGGAAAAGAAAAAGAAAGTGAAAGAAAAATTGAGAGTGAACAAAAGGAGAGAATGGAAAAAGAAGAGCGAAAACAACGAAAGAAAGTGAGTTTTTATGCTAAGGCAAGTGAAATCAAAAGTGCGTTTTATGCAGAACAACCTTTACTTGTACTTTTATACAAAGAGGTTTGTTTAAACACTAATGAGCTTAACACTTCTTTGGCTATGTTGTTAGCGCGAGATGAATTGAAGTTGATGAAGAAAAGGTAAGAGCTATCAAACAGTGGCCAACACCTAAATCAGTCACTATGGTAAGAGGTTTCTATGGTTTGGCTAGTTTTTACCAGCGTTTTGTTAAAGACGTTAGTACACTAGCTACACCACTCACCGAAGTTATTAAGAAAACTATGGCCTTTAAATGGGGAATTCAGCAAGAAAATGCATTCAGGGAAATCATAGAAAGGTTATGTTCTGCACCTCTACTTGCTTTACCTGATTTTACTAAAACTTTTGAAATTGAGTGAGATGCTTCAGGTATTGGAATTGGAGTTGTTTTGATGCAGCGAAAGTGGCCAATCGCCTATTTCAGTGAAAAACTAAATGGGGTAGCATTGAATTACCCCATGTACAACAAGGAGCTATACGCATTGGTTAGAGCGTTGGAGACTTGGCAGCACTACCTATGGCCCAAGGAATTCATCATTCACACTGACCATGAATCATTAAAGCATATAAAAGGCCGAGGTAAGTTAATTAGGAGACATACAAAATGGGTTGAATTTATTGAGACTTTTCCGTACGTGATTAAATACAAACAAGGGAAAGAAAATGTTGTGGCTGATGCGTTGTCTAGAAGGTACGCCCTTCTTTGTACTCTTAATGTAAAACTACTAGATTTGAATATATTAAGGATTTGTATGCGAATGATGACGATTTTGCTAGTGTGTATAGGGCTTGTAAGAAGGCAGCCTTTGGTAAGTTTTATAGGCATGATAGTTTTTTGTTCCGGGAAAATAAACTTTGTGCGCCTAGGAGTTCGATGCGTGAGTTACTTGTGCAAGAGTCACATGGGGGTGGTCTGATTGGTCATTTTGGAGTGAGGAAGACTTTCGAGGTGTTACATGAGCATTTCTTTTGGCCCAAGCTGAAGCGTGATGTTGAACGGGTCTAAGCTAGATGTATCACATATGCAGGCAGGCAAAGTCTAGAGTCTTACCACATGGGTTATACACTCCTTTGCCCATGCCTAGTGTGCCTTAGGTTGACATTTCCATGGATTTTATGTTGGCTTTGCCTACGTCCAAGAGGGGTAGGGATTCCGTCTTCTTGGTTATTGATAGGTTTTCCAAGATGGTGCATTTCATCGCTGGTCATAAAACCGATGATGCTACCAACATTGTTGACTTGCTCTTCAAGGAGATAGTACTGTTAGTTACCGAATCGAATTCGGATACGGAAGCGTGGGGGAGGCGAATCGTGTATAACAAAAATTTTCATAAAACCTTTGAGATACTCTATAGATTATATTAATTTATGCACGAATAAATTAATCATATTAATTTATTTATTAAGAACTCAATTACGAATAATACCCGGCGGCCGACTAGGATGATAACTTGAGTTCTTTGACCTCGAACAATCCTTGCTCCAAAGCTTTGTGTTTAGAAAACCAATGTCTTCCACGTCAATTCCTAGAATCTACGAAAACATGTGTGTGGGTACACCTGAGACAAAACGGGTTACAATAAACACTCGAATTTCCACAAACACCAATGCATGCACAATATGGAATTTTTGGAGAAAAATTTTTCCTTTCCCTATCTAAGAGAATTTCGGCCACAATACAATATTAGGTCAAAAAAATTGTTCAAAAATTGTCTCGTGCAATTTTCTATCATTCTCTTATTTTTAGAGTATATAGAAGTAAAACTTCTAGAAGGAATCCAATCTCTACGGTGTTGTGCTAACGGTGGCCACAAAGCCCTTCTCTGGATCTTATGGTGTTGCACTAACGGGGGAGACTAGTGAGTCGTATTGTCATACAACCCTCTCCCACTCATTATTTTGCAAATATGTATTTTATTTGAAAATCATCTCATAGTTTTCAAAACCCAATAAATAAACAATTTATTTTTTCGTACACGTGAAATTCTAAAATTTAACTCTTAAATTCAATTTCACATATAACATTATTTTACAAATAAATTTTGCAACTTAAATCAATTTAATCATATTAAATCAATTTTTGCGCATGGTTCTTATTTTATTTTATCCTTTTAAAATTCTTTTAAATAAAATAAATAAATAATAATAAATGCGCGTGTAAGCATGGCATGTTATAAAACATATGAGTAGGCACACTATATCTATATGGCATGTTATATGCATGGACATATAATATATAATTATCAACATAAAATATAAATATATGCAATCAACTATTGAGATGGATTTGACCGGGTCCCATGGAAAATATAAATTACAACCAAAATCGAATAAATAAATAATTACAATAATTATTTTCTTCCGTTACATCAACGGGTCTTCGATTCTTGAACTCTTCATTCTTTGGCTTCGTTCTTTGTCTTTGGGTCGGATTTCACCTTCTTCGGGGTCCAGAACTCTTCCGGGTCTGTCAACGCGCATTACGAGGGTTTCAGAAACCCTTGGGCCCGTTTTGGGGGCCCATTGACTTGATCTGGGCCGCCAGCCATGCGCCTGGGGCACGCGGGCGCGGGATGGCCGCGCCGGGGCGCACGCGTGCGCGCGGACTATCCGCGCACTGGCCACGCGCCGGCCGAACTGGGGCGCGCAGACTATTCACGCTCTGGACACGCGCCGGCCACGCGCCGGCCGCGCGCTGGTCATGCGCTGGTCGCGCAGGCTGGCCGCGTGCTGGGCGCACTTGGCCTGCACGCTGGGGCGCGCCCTGGCCTTCTTGCATTGCGATTTTTCTGGGCAATTTCTGGGCATCTTCAAAGGCTTGATACTTGATCTTCAAGGCCTCCTTTTGATTCAAAATCAAAACCCTAATTCTACCCAAAACCTAGAATTACAATAAGTCTAATCCCGAATTAAATTACAAATAATTTAATTTGAACGAATTTAATGCGATCCATGGAACCATATACTTAACGACCAAATCCATCATCCATACATTCATCATCATGAATCAAATATAAACATCCATTAATGCAAGTGCCTACCCATCACATACATACATAATTAAATATCACATATTTAATATTGATTATCAAATAATCGGAGCATAAATTAATATAGTCTATAGACCGCTCTGATACCAATTGTTGGTTGCCGAATCGAATTCGGCGGCGGAAGCGCAGCGGAAAGGCGGATCGTGTATAACAAAAATTTTCATAAAACCTTTGAGATACTCTATAGATTATATTAATTTATGCACGAATAAATTAATCTCATTAATTTATTTATTAAGAACTCAATTCGGAAAAATACCTGGAGGCTGACTCGGTTGATAACTTGAGTTTTTTGACCTCGAACAATCCTTGCTCCAAAGTTTTGTGTTTAGAAAACCATTGTCTTCCACGTCAATTCCTAGAATCCACGAAGACGTGTGTGTGGGCACACATGAGACAAAACGGGTTACAATAAACACTCGAATTTTCACAAACACCAACGCATGCACGATGTGGAATTTTTGGAGAAAAATTTTTCCTTCCTCTCTACTTGAGAAATTCGGCCACCATACAATTTAGGTCAGAAAAATTGTTTCAAAATTTCTCTCGCGCAATTTTCTATCATTCTCTTATTTAGAGAGTAGAAGTCAAACTTCTAAAAGGAATCCAATCTCTATCTCTAAGATAAAGCTTGTTAATTATCTCCTATTTGAATTTGGAACAAAATCTCCTCTTATCCTTATCCATTATGGCCGGCCACCTTAGGGGGATTTTATCCCTGTGTAGGTGCCAATATCAGATAGAGAAGGAAGAGAAAATCATCTTTTATCCTGTAGTCCAATTTTGACTCAAATTCAAATTTCAATTTAAGTCAAACTTAAATTAATTTGAATTTTAAATTGAACAACTTATCATATAAGTTTAAATGGATAAATCTAGATGTGTTCAAATTCAAATTTAAATAATCATATTATTTAAATAATAATTAATTCTCAATTTATTATTTTCGAGTGTTTAATTTTAAAATTCTGTAATTCTAAAATTCTCATTTTGCCCTTTGGGTCTGGTAGAATTACTAGGATGACACGAGGACTAATGGACCTATAATCTCGAGCTCCAATAAAATTAATAATTAATTAAACACTTTAATTAATTAATTAATTCTATTAATTCCAATAGTTACTCCACTATAAAATTAGAATTGCACTCTCGAAATTATAGATATAAATTACTTCTAAACTGTGAAGTGTCCATTTGATATAGTCACTGCATATAGATCAACCCTCCATAAATAATTCATAATTAGAGTTAGGTAAAATCTGTTAACCTCTCTAATTACATCTTTATCCTTGAGTACCATTGATTCGCTAATGGATAGTGATTCATAAAACACATTCATGAATCGGAGCTCCTACTAGTCCAAGTATCGAACCAACCCTCAAGAGAATTATTTATCTACTTCTTTCTTAAGAAGGAATGGATTTCATCTCGTAGAATAACATTCCCAGCTACCTACTTCATTATGTCTCCAAAATACAAGGAATAGGATTCAGGATCTCAAAACCCATACCCAGTAAATCAAATGACAGAAATTCATAAATAGGAGTCTGTTAAGAACTCAGGATTAAGATCATTCTATATATGACCATCGGTAGACTCAATTAGAATTTCTTTACTTAATGGAAATTATTAGAAATTCATATTGTGTCTGTGTCCTTGTTCCACATAATCTCATTATGCGAAATACACTTATTCAATATCTCACCATTTTAACAGTACGAACACTATTCCATTCTAAATGGGAATGACATGTATTAATAATATTTTAATTAAAGATTCTGAATTTTAATTAAATTCATTATGAACATTGCTTTTTTTATTATTATCCTTAAACATTATCCTCTCGTATATAACACTTAAATACAATGTTTAAGGTTACATAAATAATCATGAACTTTTCATTGATATTCATAAAATATTCATAAATATATGCACATAAAATAATGAACTCTTTTATTAAATAAATAATAAATATCCTATTACATCTCATGCTTCTATGACACCATTCCCAACAAGTACGACTTCATGGTGTTCCACGGAGCACTGTGTCCGATCGTGATGTAAAGTTCCTCAGCTACTTTTGGAAAGTTTTATGGGGTAAAATTGGAACTAAATTATTATTTTCAACTACTTGTCATCCCCAAACTGATGGACAAACTGAGATAGTAAACAAAACTTTAACTATTTTATTGCGTGTTGTCATCTAAAAGAACTTGAAAAATTGAGAAGAGTGTTTTCCGTTCATTGAATTTGCTTATAATTGAAGTGTTCATTCTACAACTAGTTTTACACCGTTTGAGATTGTTTATAGTTTTAACCCACTAACTCCTTTAGACTTGCTACCTTTGCCGGTTAATGAGAGAGCTAGTATGGATGGCGAAAAGATAGCAGAAATGATGAAGAAACTCCATGAAAGTGTGTGGAAACACATTGAGAGGAAAAATGAGCAAAATGTAGCGAAGGCCACTAGGGGCCGAAAACAAGTCATTTTTGCTCCTAGAGATTGGGTTTGGGTGCATATGAGAAAAAAGTGTTTTCCGGCCCAAAGGAGGTCCAAATTGCAACCAAGAGCAGATGATCCATTTCAAGTCCTCGAGAGGATAAATAACAATGCATACAAATTGGATCTTCTTGGAGAGTATGCAATGACCCTAGATCCAATTGGGTCCCTAATCATGGCTACCTGCACTTCTCTATCAATTAAGGGTGGATTACTACTCTATTAGATAGTAAGGGTACCACTAAAGGAACATATTCTGCCTCTCTTATTGGAGGTAGACTATGCAGACGTCTTCTCTTTTCTAGTCCCCTGATACTTCTTCTATCCAATCCACATAGAACTGATCGAGTTCATCTTGTTCGAACCATTTCGTATATCCTAAAAAATAATAAAATTCACACACTGAATTCAAAAGCCAAAAGAAATAATAACTTACTTAGGAATGTAGAATCAGATACTCAATAGAATGTGCGTGAGTGGCAGAAACGCTTTCTTTGATACCAACCGTGACGACCCTTAACTTTCAGTCAACATTTCTACGTTCATACTTAGCTCATTTCCTACCTTTTACTACTTTTTAATTATAACCTCTTAAAAATTCAGGCTATTTTTTTTTTCTTCCAATAGTAAAATTGATACTAATAATCTTTGGCGAAATAAAACTTCATTGAGTGATTTTTTATATAACTCGAATATCAAAAATTACTATCTTGAATACATTTTCAACTTTTCTTTTAAAACCTTGAACTTACTCTCCTTAATCATGGCCATGTATTTAACTTATCATTCACATACCATTACTATTCATATGCCACTAATATAATAGCATTTTGGATACATTAAACACACCTTATGACTTGAGGTTACTATGCATAGCCTCATTATTCGTATACTTTACTTTCATTACATAACTCGTCTACATTCACAAAATAATGTTTACTTTATACACATAAGGCTTAGCAGCATTTCCAAAACACATTATGCATCCATTACCCACTTGCCCACATCTCACTACTTCATCCTTTTCCACACACCCAACAAACAGGTTTTAGGGAGCTGGTGTCTTACCCGTACTTCCTGCGGCATAAACAAATGGGATGAGCTTTCGCTCAGCAAGTAACAATAGTTCACAATAAATACCTAACAGTAATGCATACCCATATATGCATTCAAACCATACATCCTAGCACGCTTCCTAAACATTCAAAGTGTTCATCATATTATGCTTCCTTTTCTTTTGTATTATGCTCTCTTTTATTTTGTTTCATACTTCTTGACATCTTTCATTTTTGTGTCGTTCATTTTTCATAACTTTTACTTCTTAATAGGCCCCATCCTGTTTAACCGTTGCGCGCATAACTAGTGAGGATGGGGTAGCTAACCAAAACCAACTCACTCACGGTTTCATTTCATTCATAATCATAATAACCTTTCCTTGTGATGGCTAGTACAAACAATATAATTAACTTCTTATTGTTTGCCATCTTTATTTACTCATCATCTTACTGTCATCATTTCATATTATGACAGTAATTTTAATCTTTTCATCTTACTGTCATTTTTTCATATTATGACAGTAATTTTAGTCTTATCGTCTTATTGTTATCTTTTCTTATAATGGCAGTAATTTTAGTCATAATGGTACATCTTTGAGCATTCTTACCAAATTCCTATGAAATTGGACTTTATTCAAATGTTTGACTTTTGTTGACTTTGACTTTATCGCAGATTAAAATTCTACTGCCAGTACGAGTCCATAAGCACATTTAAAGCAACAAACAAGTTTCAGAAACATCTTTCACGTAGTGATGTACAATGAAATCATCATATGCACAATTTTGTGCAATACAAGAAAATAGTCTTGTTCGTGGTATAGACATAGAAAAACTACTGTACTTACAAGAGTTCTGCTAAGGTCACAACTTTTGAGTCTCCGGAAAGCTTGCTTCCTTGATCACCTATTGATCCTATCATATGAATTCATGATCATTAGATTTACAATCTAAGATTAGTAATTGAAACACAATTTGATCTGAATTTATGGTTTCTTAAATGTTATTTTCTTAAAGTGCGTATGTCATTTCTAAAATTCTTAAAGAGATCTATCATTTCGTGCTCTGTATCTGGACTGAAACATCACCTATGTCATCAATGTGCACCAAGCCCGTGCACTTTTTACCTTAAATCACATTTGGACCTGTTTTAGAAATCAGCCCGAAACTAATGTCTAGGGTCGGTTTTGAGAAAAACGTTATTTCACAAAAGTTGTTTGGAACGAAATTTCCTTCAACTTATGGTTGGTCACTTTTTGAAACTAAGCATTTATCTTTGTTTTCTAGCCCAAAAGATTGTCGGATTCACTTTTCGGGTCAATAACCTAGTTTTCAGCTTTGGTCCGAAACTGAGAATTTTCATCGTTTTAAGTTTCTATACATCTCCAATCACCGAATAAACTTACTTTATATGTCTTAATCCTCCTAAATTTTAGCAAATTTTTGCTTAATTTTTCACATTTCTCAAGCTAACCATAGCTCATTTTATCTGTTGTTTCCACCTTTAAACACAAACCACATTCTTTCTCATTCAATTTTATCATCATAGACATCATGATTCTAGGGTTTCATTCATATTCTCACAAAAATTCTCCATAATGAAGAACTGCTAGAAACAAAATCCAATAACCAAGAATTCATCCTTTAATCACTAGATTTTCAAGTCCTTTAACAATCACAAGTTAATCATCTTAAGCAAATTTTTTTTTTATGCTTTCTACCATGAGTTTGAGGATGAAAAGGTCTATTAAATTTTAATTCTGAGCCCATGGCTTCTTGTACACTCCTCTAGAATATTGGTATCATTCCAATATATATATTTTTTTAAACCTTCGTCCGTTTAAAATTGTCATCTATCCCATCACTTATTTTCTTAATTGTTTTGTAGAGATGAAGATCCTCCAATTTCATGTTTGTACCGAAAAATGTACCTCTAGCAATGAAGGCCAAACTAACCCCAGAGACACCGATGCCAAAGAGGCATTGGCAAGAAGGTGTGTCGGTAGTGGAGGCGGCGCCAATACCAGTAGTTGAAATACCGAACACCCTAGAGGGTCCTCTGCCCAGGGATCGATATTTTCTCCCAGAGGTGAAGGCTTTGGACCTTAGCTTCATAGTCCCTAATATCTTCGATGCCCAGATTGAGGCAACACTAGAACTTCCACCTTGATTCTTTGTTGTCTTTCAAGCCCTCTACGAGTTGTTCTTCAACAAGCACTGGGTAGCTGCCAACCAGTCTAAACTCGTCAACCACTCTTGCAAACAAATCTCCCACCAGATCCACGAAAGCTTTGACCTTCATGTTTCTTTTCCATATGGATTTTCCTTGCTCTTTCTTTTGCCCGCCTCATGATCTAACTCTTTTCTCGATCTTTGTAGTCTCTTGTCCTCTCTCTCATTAATCTACTCGAGGTCGTCAAGGTTGAGGGCCAAAGTAATGATATGGACTGCATCGAGGGGAGGCTAAAGGCTCTCCTAGAAATGGAGAAGGTTAAATTGAAGGCTCGCACTGAGGAGAAGGATGAAGTCTTGAGGCGACTGGCCAACGTTACAAAGGAGCTAGAGAAAGCCAAGGCCAAGGTGGACGAGGCCAACGACAAGTATCTCACCGAAGGAAGGCAGGAGAGATACGATCTGGGCAAGAAAGAGGGAGCGAGTGAGTACTTAGCCTCAAAGGAGTTCGCAAAATAGCGGAAGGAGATTGCCGCTAAGGCCTTTAGGGACTACAAGTCTTCTGATGAGTTGTACAACATGCGAGCTAGCGATATGTCATATGTCGGAGAGTAACATGTTAGGATCCACATGCATATTCCTAGCCTTGATTTGGACTTCTTTTACGACCCTCCTACTGATGACGAGGCTTCTCTTGGGGGTGACGAGGGTGGCGACGACAGTGGAGATGCCTAGGGGTAGAGGGTGGTGAAGGTGACAGAGGCAACACTGCTTAAGTGAGTCAGGGGCTAGTTTTTCTTTTCTTTTCTTATTTTTGTAATGTTGAGACAATGGATCGTCAGTCCAATTAAATGCACATTTATTTCTTCTATTCGCGTTTAATAAGTTCTCTCGTGGATGGCCAAATGTTTTTTCTTTCTAGAATCTCTTTTTTGCTGCTTGCTTGTCTGTTTCTGCTCTATTTTATTTTTGTCTAGCCTCACCTCCTTAAAGGATTCAGCAGTCTAAGTCATCTTGGACTTAGAACCTCATTTCCCCTTAAGGCTTTAGACTTAGCAAATTTTCTATCCAGTAAGTGTGACTACCTCTCCTCCATGGAGGATCTGGCAGTCTAAGTCATCATGAACTTAAAACTCTCATTGCCCCTTAGGGCTTTAGACTTAGCAGATTTTCTACCTGTTAAGTGTGACTGTCTCTCCTCCTTGGAGGATTCGGCCATATAAGTTCTTTGAACTTATCTTTTGTTGATTCATTGAATGCGTTGAGTATATCATAGGTCCTTTTTCATGTAGTGGCCTGTAGATGATTTTTTGCCCCCCATGCTAGGTTAATAAGCTTGGTTTTTAGGCAAACATGTCATATTAGGGTCTACCTCTTTGAGGTTGCAGCATGATTAAACCTCTACTTTATTTATCTTGTGAAATAGCAAAACAACACAACCAAGAATAATCGAAATAATTAAATGATCATTAATTCATTGGCAATACAATTTCAGTTGTTCAGCAGTCCCCGGATGTTGAATTTTTTTGCTGGCAAGGCTTTCTAAAATGTAGGTTCCTGGGTGCGGCATCCCCTTTATGTGGTTGGGTCCTTCCTATGTTGGGCCTAGAGGACCAGTGTTTTCGGGTTTGGTAATTTGAGTAAACCTTTTTAAGACCAAGTTCCCAAGGTGAAACTGTCTCTGCTTTAATTTCTTGTTGTAATATTGCGATGTCCTCTGTTGGTATGCAGCAAGTTGAAGCTGGGAGTTGGGCCTTTTTTCTTCTAATAAATCAAGTTCTCAATTCATCAGCTTGATGTTTATTTGTAGGCTGTTATCCTAAGGGTCGGTGTTTCAATTTTCACTGGGATAACTGCTTCCACTCCATACGTCATAGAGAATAAAGTTTATCCCGTAGTAGTTTGGCTTGTTGTTCTATAAGCTCATAGGAATTTTGGGAGCTCTTATGTCCACTTTCCTTTTAGATCATTGAGTTTCTTTTTCAAAGTATACTTAAGGATCTTATTAACAGCCTCGACTTGACTGTTTGACTACAGGTGGATTGGCGCTGAGAAGTCCCTTTGAATGCCTAAATCATCACAAAATTTTCGTTTAGTGTCGTTGTCAAATTGCTTGCCATTTTTGGAGACGAATGAGTGTGGGATACCAAATCTGCATATGATGTTGTTCAAGATGAAGCTCATGCAGACGACCTCTGTGTCCTAGTGAGAGCCTTTGCTTCGGCCCACTTGGTGTAGTAGCCCACAGTAATGATGGCAAGTTTAAAACCTTATGGTGCAATATGCAAAGGCCCAATCTAGTCGATCACCCATTTGGCAAAGGCCATGGGCTAAGAATGGAAGTTAGGTTCTCTGGGGGCGCTCTAAGAATTGTGGCATAATGCTGGCACTTATCGCAGCGCCAAGTCTAGGCCAATAGTACCCCTGCCTAAAAACCTTAAGAGCTAAGGATTGCCCCCCTGTGTGATTACCAACACTTCTTCATGGATCTCCTATAGTACTTCTTTAGCTTCGTCGTTGTCTAAGCACCATTGTAGGCTTGTCGAATAGCCTCGTCGGTATAGTAGACTGTCATACAATAAGTAGCTCGTAACTCTATACTTGATCCTTCTAGCTTCATCCCAATTGTCTGGCAATTCCACATCCGTTAGATACTTGATGATCTAGGTCATCCAGTTTTCCACCCTCTGAGTTATCAGGACCTCTTACATCCCTTCCTCGATGGATGGCTGTCCTAACTCTTCTACGGGGATATTTTGAGTCCTGGGAGGAGGCCAATTTTGCTAGAGCATCGGCATTGGAGTTTTCAGCTCGTGGGACTTGCTATATCTCATAACTTCTGAATTTTGAAAGCTCCTCCTTAACCTTCCACAGATATGGCCCCATCTTTTCTCCATGTACTTGATATTCCTCCTTGACTTGATTCATCACTAACTGGGAGTCACTATGGACTACAATGTCTTCGTCCTTCAAATGGTTTGCCAACCGCAGGCCTGCGATCAACGCTTCATATTCCACTTCATTATTAGATGTTTTGAATTTGAAGCGTATTGCTGACGTGATCTTGTGGCCTTCTGGGCTTATCAACATGATGCCTGTATTGGGATATATGCCCATAAATCAAATGAGACGTAAATATTTTACTGAGTATAAATGAAATGGGGAATTTTTTCAATATTATATTGCATGCATGTGATGTTTTATAAATATCAAAATCCCTAAATTATTTTAGATGCAACTTTAAACATTTTATATAAGTGTTATATGCAGAGGACAATGTTTAAAGTAAAATAATCTAAACTTGTCCGTAATTATAAATTAAAGTTGGGATCTTTAATTTAAATTTACTAATGCGGTTCATTACATTATGAATGAAACAATCTTATCCTAGATTGTTAACAATGAGATTATTGGAATGAAAGCATTTTATATAATATGATTACATAGGACCAGAACGGTACTAATTATGAATCTCTAATAAATTCCGTTATTAAATAGAGTATTCAATATTAATCAATGATGGTCATATATGAATTAATCTTAATTCTGAGTAATTAATAGACTTCTATTTATGATATTATGCTCTTTGACATATTGAGTAATGACACATGTGAATAGTGCCAAAGTCTTGGTATATTGGGAGCATAGTAAAATAAATAGCTTGGAATATTAATTTACAAGGTGAAATCTATTCCTTCATAATGAAGTAGATGGACGGTTCCCATAAGTGTTGATTCGAGGCTTGAATAATAAGAGCGCTCAATTTTATGATTGGATCATAAAATATAATATTCATTAGAGGATCAATGGTACTTATGGAGAAAGATATAATTAAAGAGGTCAACAGAAAATAGCTCGCTTTAATTATGAACCTTTATAGAGGATTAATTCGTACATAGTGACTATATCAATGGACAACACAAATTCTGTGAATATAATTATTTTATAATTTTAAGAGTGCAATTCTAAATTTATAGTGGAGTAATTTGGAATTAATAAGTTTTGATATATTAATTAAGGTAATAATTAATTGTCAAAATTATTGGAGATTAAAATTATAATGTTCATAGTTCCTCTTAACAGCTCCATAAAATTAACGTGAATTGAATGTATCATATTGGGTTATGATTATTAATTTAGAATTGAGAATTCTAAATACACATGTATTAATTAATTCGATTAATTAATATTAAAATTAATTTAAAATTAATATGAATGAATTTAGCCACTTTTATAAAAAGAGAGAATTCTTTTTACTCTCAACGTTTTTTTTCTTCTCTCTCTCGTTAATGCTTATATATATATATATAAGAAACGAAACGTGCAGCTAAGCAGCGTATGTTTCCTCACTCAAAAAAAAAAAAAAGGGAGTGGGAGGAAACCTGCTGTTTCCTCAGCATGAGGAAAAGAAGAGTACACGTGCGGCTGCACCTTTACTTGTAGAGGAATCAGTTTTTGTTTTATATTTCCTTAGAGAAACAAAAATGGAGATTTTTAGAGAAAAGAAAAGGAGAGAAACGAGAGAACAAAAAGTAAAACTAAAAAAAAATCTCTTGAGTGCTATCACATACTTTTGAGAAAAATCAGTGATAACTATAGGTGACCTCTTTATTTATCTATCTCATATGTTGAGAAACCCATTAGAACGCCAACACGTTCGAGTTCACGTTAATCCAGAGATACATTGAGAAAGAACCGTGGTGTTCTTAGAATTTAAGAGCTCAAGACGGTGCTGGAGGAGTTCAAGATTTACGTCCTAATCGAATGACGGTAAAATTCTCCTTTTCTTTAATCGAACGATGGTAAAATTATCCTTCTTCTCTTTAATTTAAGAGCTCATGAAATAATGATCGCATTAAATTTTGATTTATGTGATTTAATCGATACCATACTTTCGCATAATTTTATTTTTTTAAATCCGGTTTGAGAAACCAACAGCCTGCACGTAATCCATTTTCATTCGTGGGCCCATCCATATAAAGTTTCCACTTCACCTCTTTATTGCTCTCATCGTTCTCCATTGCGGCTGGCATATAAGGGAACTCTACCATGAAGTAAGCAAGGGCTTGACCCTTTATCTCTACCCACGGTGTGTATTCAATGTTGAATTGACTTAGCTCTACTGACTGCTTCAGGAGTCGACCGGATCTCTCAGGCTTCTGTAGTACTTGCCTTAAGGGATGTTTTGTCAATACCTTTATTGTATGGGCCTACAAGTAGTGACGAAGCTTCCTTGACGCCACCATCAAGGCGAGGGCCAACTTTTCCATCTCTGGGTACCTAGTCTCTGAGTCCAGGAGTCGCCTGCTCACATAATAAACTGGCAGCTGGGTCATCCCTTCTTCCCTAACGAGCACAAAGCTAACCGCATGCCCAAGTGTTCCTTCAATTTTTGAAAAGCTTCCTCAGAGCGCGGAGTCCATTCAAATTGCTTATTGCCTTAAGGGTATCAAAGAAAGGGACATACATGTCTGTTGCCTTTGAATGATTCTATTTAAGGCAGTGACGAATCCCCATGAGCGTTTGCACCTCCTTAGGTTTGGTAGGCAACATCATGTCTTGTAGGGCCTTTATTTTCTCTGGGTTGGCGTCTATCCCCCTATTGCTGACCATGAACCCGAGAAATTTTCCAGAGCCTACTTTAAATGCGCATTTCAAGGGATTCAGCTTCATGCAGTATTCTCTCAAAATGTCAAACATTTCCCCTATGTGCTTCACATGTTGTTTTACCTTTACGCTCTTTATGAGCATATCATCGACATAGACCTCCATCATTTTTCCCATTTGTTTGGCAAACATCTTGTTGACCAACCTCTGATAGGTAGCCCCAACATTCTTTAAATTAAAAGGCATCACCTTGTAGTAGTAGAGCCCTCGGTCAGTTATGAAAGACGTGTGTTCCTCATATGTTGGGTGCATGGGGATCTGGTTGTAACCTGAATACGCATCCATGAAACTCAAGAGTTCAAGCCCCGCGGTTGCATTGACTAATTGATTACGTGCGGAAGAGAGAAACTATCCTTTAGGCAGGCTTTGTTGAGGTCGCTGAAATCCATGCACGTTCTACACTTCCCATTTGGCTTTATTACCAGTACTGGGTTCGACACGCAGCTAGGGTAGTGCGCCTCCCTTATGAAATCATATTTAATTAACTTGATTCATCAGTCGGGGCTTTTGGCGCTTTGGCAGATATAAGGGATCGACGTTCAAACAGTGACACATTACTTTGGGGTCGATCCCTTCCATGTAATCATGTTTCCATGTGAACACATCGAGGTTCTCCTTTAGGAACCTTCCCAGTTCTTCCTTTAGTACGGAAGATAAAGCTGAACTAATTCTCAGTACCCTCATCGGTTCCCTTTTGGTCTACCGGTAGCTCCTCGAGCTGTTCCACCATTTGCGACCCTATGATCTCGCCCTCAACCCACGGGTCGATATCCTCGTCAACCGGTCCCTAGCTAACCATTCCCATCTCTAGCCTCCTACGGTCGTCGTATCCATGTATAGCATCTGAATATGCAATCCTCAACTCGTACTGTTTACTTTTCATTTCACAAACAATTTGGGGTTGGGAGTTTCATTTTTTTGTGGTAAATTGAGGTGATGGCTTTTAGGGCTTCCAGATTCAATCATCCTATCACCACGTTGTATAGAAGTCGAACCGTTTTCTCAAGCTTCTCCTTGAGAATTCCCATCTTGGCCAAGCCATCTGAGTATAAAATATCCAGAAAACTGCCATTATCTACAAGGATCCGACAAACGGTGTGGTTCCCAATCATAACTTTAACTACCAGTGCGTCGTTATGTGGGAAGTGCACCCCGCTGGCCTCTTTCTCTATGAAGGCTACATCATATTCTGATATCCTTGGTGCCTTTGACGGTCTAGTGGATGAGAGATTCCAAAATCTGTCTTGGTAGACATGCCTAGCCTCGTGAGCGTAATTCTTCTAGGATCTTTGTGAATCCCCTCTGATGTACGGGCCTCCATGTATTGTCCATATTATCCCAACAGGCTCACCGTCATTGTCGCGTCGACCATCATACTGTCGACAGTTATCTTCCCTTTGCTCTTCATTTCTTTGTTCCGCCCATAACTCTTGGAGTCTACCTTCTCGGATCAACCGCTCAATCTCATCTTTTAGATCCATGCAATCATTAGTGTTGTGACCAACTTCCCCGTGGAACCGATAGTATTTATTCTGGTTCCTCCTGCTCAGATCTGACTTCATAGGTTCTGGTCGACGCAGAATATTCCTCCTGTTGACTTGATTGTACAATTCTTCTACTCCCATGGTCAGCTTATGGTAGCTATCGTACCGTTGGAATGGACGAGGCCTTCAGTGGTCCTTCTGCCTCGGGTTTTTGGTCTCAACCTAGTTATACTTTCAGGTTACTTGTTTGTCTTTGTCGCCATTGCCTCATCACTTTCAACTGTCCTATTTCCCCGACGTCGATCCCTGTTCCACTCCTTTGTCTCTGTTAGACCAGTGCTCCAGGTCATTTGCCTTAGCTTCCTCTGCATTTATGAATCCATGTTCCCTCGCCAAGAATTCTTTGTACATGGAAGGCGGCTTGTGGTTAAGATCACATTTGAATGGGGAGTTCTTCTTCATGCTGGATAGAGCTCCCATCAGCACCTCCCTATCGGTCATGTCCGTTGTAGCGGTGACTACTTCTCTAAACCTAGCCAACCATTCTTTCAGTGATTCAATTGGTCTATGGTAGACCATTGTTATGTTCTACTTCGAGGGGATATACTTTTTTACCCCCAATGAACTGCAAGGATAAAGCCTCCTTAAGTGCATTCCAACTCGAAATTGAATTTGGTTTTAGCATCCTGAACCATCAGAAGGTTGAGTCAGTCGGATGGTTGCAAAATGGTCGGCGCATTATTTCCTCAGAGTAGTCGTGGAGCAGCATATGTCTCATATACAACTCTAAATGGCCGTAGGGGTCCCCCATTCCCTCATCTGGAGAGATCAATAGTGCCTTCTACTAGTTGGGAAGTGGCGGAGCCATTATCTCTGCAGTAAACAGGTGGTCATGGACTCTCTCTGGGGCAATTTCGACGTTGACCACTTTAGCTACCTGCCCTAAATTCTTTTGCAGGTGACTCACCTGACTTTTTACGTAATTCTTTAAACCGGTGACATTACCTGTGAGCTTTTCCTCTAAGCTTGCCATGCATTCCATAATGGCTTTCGCCTCGGCCGTTGAGATTGTAGAGTCGACCCCTTTTGAGGCTTCTACCCTTCTAGCATTCAGCCTATCTCTAAGATCATCGCCCCGCTCCACCGACCCTGAGTCTTTTGGGACATTATTGCCCTGGTTACCTCTAGGTGGTGCCCTAGGGACAACTTTAGGCCCTTCGCAACCTCCTTTTCTTAGGCTCGACGCTTGGTGGCCCACTGTCTGCTTCCCAAGGATTTGGATAGTTGAGGTCTTGGGTTATCTCCCCTTGTGTTCTCACTCTCCCCAATCCCTTATGGTGCACCACGCTGGTCACCAGGGTCCTGGTTCCCAGTAGCGGTGGCGCATGTTGGTCTCGGGGGGCATCTTTAAGAGGAGGCATGGAACTTCTCCCATCCATTCTATCAATGGTGGCCACCAAGCCACGAACCAGGTCGGTCGACGCGTTCAGCTAGGCCTGCATTTGCATTGGGTCATGCTGAGGCACACCTAGGGTCGGGGCTTCATCCCTCGCCGAGGGTTGCTTCCCTTGGTCAGGCTAATTTCCGCCCCTCCCTCCATCGGTGTGTTTGGCCTAGAGCGTGATGTTTTCCTCTGACTAAAAGCTTTCCTCTGACTAAGGAAATTCGTGGATAAGGTTCATAGAACCTAGCCCAAAAAGTTTGTGATCTTTTGGTTCAAAAGATTTTCTAGAAAAAATAATTATTAATTATTTTTCTGGTGGCAAATTTGTTTTTTGATATAGGATCCAGATATTATATTAGGGCTAGTACTTCATGAAACATAAGATAATAATAGATCACAAAAGGTGATAGACGAATTTTGGGAGAGAGAGAGAGAAAAACATTTTGGCTTTCTTTAGGATAAGGGAAAAACGTTTTTTGGGATTTTCTAGACTTAAGAATTCGTTCATGGCGTGAGAAAAAATAAGAGAGAAATTTCCATTGAATCAAAACTAAGAGGAAAGGTTTTATCGAGTGAAAAAGATCGAGGTCAACTTGTTCCTATCTTGAAGTTTTAAAGAACGAATCTCGATCGCTATCTTAACAAAGTACGTTAAGGTTGAGAAAGCGGGATCTAGGGTTCGTAGTGCAATACCGATCACTTGGAACCTTACCACGTGTGCCCACACACACTCTGAGACGAGGAGCTCGAGAATAGTGGAGAAGATTCATTGGTGGACGCTCTAAATATTCTGGAGTCCAAGAACCAAGGTATGTTTGATCATGCAAATAATTTAGTGCTATATACATCATGAGTCTTCTTTCCTTGTTTAGCATTAAAATTTTAAAACTTCCGCTATGCCGTACTCTGATAACCGGATCCATTTTTATAACACTCTAGCGAGTTTCCTTCAGAAGATCTATGACGTACTTCTGTTGAGAAATGAAGATTCCCTGCTTCGAGTGAGCAACCTCAATACCAAGAAAATACTTCAACCTTCCTAATGCTTTAATCTCAAATTCCTTAGCCAAATGCTGACGCAAGACCTACTTCTCCTTAGAATTATCTCTTGTCAATATTATGTCATCAACATACACTAAAAGAGTTGTAACTCCCCCTGAAGTTGAATGCTTCATGAACAATGTATGTTCCCCTTGGATTTGCCCGTATCCTAAAGTCAACATAACTCTTGCAAATCTAACAAACCATGCCCGTGGTGACTGCTTAAGGCCATATAGTGCCTTCTTCAATCTACACACAGTGTGCGCAGTCAAATTCTTCCCATAATCTTTCAACACTCCCCATCAAGCTTGGAATATATGTTGATCATTCCGAGCTTAGAATTCATCTCTTTTAACTGTACTCCAGCAAGTCCTTTTATCAGGATATCCGCCACTTGTTGATGAGTTGACACGTGACTTAGTGTCAGAATCCCTTCTTCAATTTTTTCTCTGATAAAATGCCAGTCGAATTCCACAAGCTTGGTCCTATCGTGATGAACAGGATTCTTAGCAATGCTTATTATTGCTTGGTTGTCACAGAATACTAACATGGGTTCTTCAGTAGAGATTCTGAGTTCCTTAACTAGTCTATTTAGCCATATCCCTTCACAGATACCTTGTGCTAATGCGCGGAACTCTGCTTTTGCACTACTACTTGCAACAACTCTGCTTCTGCACTACTTCGTACAGCAACTGACTGTTTCTTACTTCGCCATGTGATAAGATTGTCCCACATGTAAGAATAGTAACCTGTTGTGGATCTTCTATCAGTGATCGAGTCTGCCCAGTCTGCATCTATAAAGATTTCCACCTTTTGATTCGTAGCCTTTTTGAAGAAAATTCCTTTCCCTGGTGTCACCTTCAAGTAACAGAGGATTCTGTATACTGCTTCTAGGTG
>JACAGA010000091.1:35466-261590 GCA_029231665.1 Morus indica
CCTAATAGAAGATGGACCACGCCTGTAAGCCCCATACGGCAAGCCTCATTTTTTTCATTTGTATAATGCAGGAAAAAAATGCATGGAAGACTCACTAAACTTGGCACGGTGGGTTATAATTAGCATCAATAAGTACTCATTTCCATCAATAAGTAATAATCAATAAAAGAATAATAACAACAATTAATCATTATATATACCCAGTCGTAGAGAAAAAACATTTATATAGTGGGGGTACCCGGTACTATAAAAAAATAATGATACTACTTTATTATTTTTTTATTATCGAATTAAATTAAATATAAATCTTTCCTGTAAGATGATGGCACAAAAATATATTTTACTTCTTCAGTGAGGATACAGTTATATTTTCTTACAAGGCAAGACTATGTAATTAAAAGTTATGAAACATTTTGTGGGTAAAAATTGAAATTTCAAAGATGGAGTTGGGACACGTGCCCCCAGAATAGAGAATGTCAATCCCTCCCACCGATTTAAACAAGGTAATATGGCAGGAATATTGAATTTTTTGTCTATTCATAGAAGTAAATGCTAGAGATGGTTAAAACAAGATACAAATAAACAATGAAGAAAATCACTTTTAATTTTAAAATCCAACTTCATGACCCTTCGCTTTTAAAAATTCAATTTTTGTTAACCTCTTCCAATGTTCACAATTGATTCACGTCACTCGGATGAAAAGTTTAGGATGAGAAAAAATTCAAACTTTTCCCTTACGATGGCAAGCGATCGAAGACTAAAACCTTCACTCAATGTGACATGATGAGAAGCTAGCAGAGAAGAATGACTAAAATCGAAAGGAAACGACATTTTCACATTTATTTATATTCAAAATCCATTTTTTGGTTTTTTGATTTTTTGAAGATTCATCTATACACTAGTAGAAAATTATTGATACGTTGTCCCGACAAGTTTGGTGAAGACTGAGTGAATATGACAAACACAAACGCCAAGGAATATGGACGCGTAATCTGTTTCACATCTCGATATAGAATCAGCCATGTTAACCTTATCCTTGGAAAAAGCATTAATTAGACTTTCTACGATAATTATTGTGTTTGTGTCTTTTTTTTTTTTAGTCCTTTCTGAGGAAGATAATTATTGTATGTTTGGTAAAGGGAAAGATAGGTATATAACTTAAGTGAGGAAGAGCCAATTGAGGCTAAGTTAATTGGTGTTAAGTGAGGTCAACGCAATTAGAAAAACTTAAGTGAGGAAAGAGGAAGGGGATCGAAGACATTTCTCTTATAGTGTTTAGTACAAATTTTCTCTTATATTATATTGTATTGGGAGAGCCGAAAATTGGGGGGTTTTTTTTTTCTTTTTTTTATCGATTGAAATCTCTCCCAAATTCATTATTATTTTTTTTCTCTTCGCAAAATTACCTCATTATTTGGCCTTGAAATGATTCCAACGAGCCATACATGTTACATCCTCTAGCACCACCCAATCTAATATAGTTTAGGTTTTCTTATTCAAAGCCAAGTAATTGTTAAGGTAAAATTATTGTTCGGATTAAAGTATTTTATTTTTTTTTGGAATTAGATCACCTGCCAATTTGGATGTTCAAAATATTGTCTAACCATAATTTACAAAAATTAAAACATTTTTTTAACTCAGTTTTCCATATTAATATTTGAGTCCATTAAATAAAGTGGCATAATGTGATTCGTTAAACTGTAATTAGAACACCAAAAATTAAACACGTGATTTGTCTCCCTTTTCTTCCATATCAGCCTGAAGTTCCTTTCCAACAGTAATTTTCATTCAACGTACATCCGATGGCAACACTCACAAAACTGACAGCATAATCTTGCTTGAAGATGTCTCTAAAGATTCTTTGAAGATTTATAGTGAAGAATTGGAATTTAATTTTTCATCGCCAAATACAAAAAGACTTATAGTCCTGAATTTGAATTTTAGACGTTCCTAATCTCGTGGGGTATATAAAAGTAATTTTTCATCATCAAATACAAGAAGACTAATAGTGAAGACTCGAAACTATAGACGTGATCTAATCTTGTGAGGTCTATAAAATTAATTTTCCATCATCAAATACATTTGATCTTATAGTAAAGACACGAAACTATAGATGTGATCTAATTTTTCATCATCAAATACATGAGGTCTTATAGTAAAGACAAGAAACTGTAGACGTGATCTAATCTCGTGGGGTCTATAAAATTAATTTTTATTCATAAATAGAAGAAAATTTATAGTAAAGACACTTGGAACTTTACACTTGATTTAAATCTCGGGGGTCTATAAAATTAGTTTTTCATCACCAAAAACAATAAAACTTATAGTGAAGACTTGGAAAAATGAAGACGACAGAATTATCAAATTAACTATCAAAAAATAGACATTTATCGCAGCTTCCATGAAGCTATAGCAGCGAAAATGAGATGAGCAAGAAGTCTTCACTACAATTCTACAAAAATGTCATTTATTAAAAAAAAAATTTTAAAAAAAAAGTCTACAATATGGAGTTTCTGGCCATCTTCGGGCAAAGACTATAACAATGAAGACTTGGAACTTTTCCTTCAAAATAAAATTACAAAAAGGACATGGAAGTTTAAGTAAATATGATAGAAAAAATAACCATCAAAAGAGTGCATTCACCGTAACATCCATGAAGCGTTGCTTATTGTAGCTGGTTTCATGGCCACGGTTGAGAATGCGGAAACAAAAATTCTACATTAAAAACTAGATATGGGATTGAAAATAAATTTAAAAGGACTTGTGGGCTAGTATATATTAACCTTCAAAATAGAACCCCACCGATGTATGAGAGCTAGATTCCGATGTAGTTATTTATAATCTTGTATCTTTACACTATGATGACAACATGATTAATCGAAGGCTACAATGGTGAAAAGTAAGAACTCCGTGTTTTATTTTTATCTTTTTTTTTTCCTTTTTTTTTCCAATTTTCTATCACTCAATAAAATACTGTGTTGGAGACCATGGATTCCACTGGCCATGCATAGCTAGCGCTTTGGGAAGACTTTTAAGAAGACTCGGAACTTTTGTGGTTGTAGATATACATTAAAAAAAAGGAATAAAATCATTCCGGTATCCTATATTATAACAAACGTCTCTTTAGTATTTTGTATTTTTAATAATATTAAATTGATACATTTATCTTTAAAGAAAAGTTCTTATTCAATACCTTGAGACTTATTTTTAGGATATAAAATATCCATTAGTACATAAACACAATAGGAAAAATAAAAACTACTTGAACTCATACCTCATAAATTAAAAAAAAAAAAAAAACAGAGAGCATCATTGGTACATAAGTATTACCACCACTAATATAAAGTGAATCACACCTATGAGCATCATACTGCAAGATTCACTTTTTATTAATGAGTGGTACTTACATTATCGATGCCATGTAGTATTATTAATGAGTTTTCAAGATAGGCGCCACTTGAAGGGGGTTCTAATGACACAAGACTAATGTTATATAAGAGGGCCCTAAATGTTAAAGAAAAGTATTTTGAATGTGCAAATTATATTTGGTTTACTTTCTAAGTTGTTGCTCACATATGTCTTACAAAGTAGGTAAACTTGACAATTGAGGTTCCAATTGACTGAGTAAGCATGGTTCAAGGTGCCATGACAAGTTTAGGGATTCTAAGAGTGGATATTATTCTGTTTGAGGGTTATACTTGATATAGAAATTATTTATATATTAAGCAGCACTATTTTTATTTCAATTAACGTTTCTCTCGAGCTAGTGAGGTTTTTTAAAAGATTGAAATGTTTTTTTTTTTTAACTCAGTTTTCCATGTTTTAATGTATAAGTCTATTGAATGAGGCGATATAATATGAGTGATTAGACATTAATTAGGCCACAAAAAATTGAACACGTAATCTGACTTCCTTTTCTTATATATCAGCTTGAAGTTCCTTTCCAATATCAATTTTGCGGAACCCACAGCCTAGACTTGCTTCAAGATGTCTCTCAAAAGATTCTTTGCGGACTTATAGTGAAGACTTAAAACTTTAGATATGATCTAATTTCGTGGGGTCATATAAATTAATTTTTCATCAACGAATTCATGACTACTCATAGTGAAGACGAGGAAAAGTGAATCTGACGACAAAAGTAAAAAGTATGGAAAGAGAAATTAAGAGAGCGAAGCTTCCATGAAAGATAAAAGAGAAAAACAAAGACTTGGAAAGTAAATGTTATGGATCTATAAACAATTGAACATAATATCATGAGTGCGCAACCTCTTATCAATGAGTTCCAAGTCTAATGCAAAACGGCATTATTAGTAAAAACATAATCAATCATAACAAAGAAGGAAAAAAAAAATGTAAAACGGCATGAAAAAGTGCCTAACGCTCATTCCGGAATAACTTCTAACTCTAGCGCCATGGCGGCTCGTGTAGGCTGCTCGGCATTGGTGCTGGACTGGCCAACGGAGGTAAAAGGGTTGGGTGGCATCGTTATTTCTCTTTGTCCCTCCAACATCTGAATGACAACTTTCATGGTAGGACGACCTACAGGGTGCCACTGGATGCACCAGAGACCTACAATTGCAAGTTTCTTTGCAATGTTAGCATTTCTCTCTTCCTCGATAGGAATTCGAACATCATCTCCTTCTAGAAGATTATAAATCCATTCTGGGTAATAAATTCCATCCATGTTCTCCTGATCAGTTGCATTAATATTCTTCCTTCCTCCTACCATTTCAAGCAACAACATTCCGAAGCTGTAAACATCTGACTTATACGACACATTTCTGAAGTCTCCAGAGAACACTTCCGGTGCAATGTAGCCCATGGTTCCTCTAGCGGTACTCATTGACACAATGCTTTGGTCCTTGGAACACAATTTTGCTAGACCAAAGTCCGAAATTTTGGGAGAAAAGTCTTGGTCCAACAAAATATTTTGAGGTTTGATATCGAAGTGGAGGATCCTTTTATCACAGCCTTGGTGGAGATACTCAATTCCCTTAGCTGTGCCTAAAGCAATGTCTTGCAATTTCTGCCAACTAAGTGAATAGCTTAATGTTCTGCTTGCCGCCTGTGATATATACCTCTCTAATGAATCGTTTGGCAAGAACTCGTAAACAGGAGCTCTTCTAAATCCGTCGGCGCAGTATCCGACCAAGCGAACCACATTGACATGGTGAATTTGACCCACTGTTGCCACTTCGTTGATAAACTCCTCTCCATTTCCGTTGGTATTGTTTAGGATCTTCACCGCGACAAGGACGTCAGTGGAAAGCTTCCCTTTGAATACTGTTCCATGGGCTCCTTGGCCTAACTTGTTCTTGAACTGATCTGTTATCTTCTTGACGTCTGCATAGGCATATCTTGATGGCTTAAAAGTTCTGTACTCCTCCAAAAATCTCTCAATCCTCAGCTGACTTTGTATATCATTTTTCTTTAAAGTATATATAAAAAAAAGTGTTATAACAACCACAAGCGAAACGATAAAAAAATCCCACGGTTGAACCTGCACGTATTTTAAGACGAATCGGACTTAAGATCAACTATAACATTAGTCTCTTCAATATCTAAATAAAGTAGACAACTCACCCGTGATAAGCGCTATTTCGTTTACGGATGAACCTGAAATGACAATGAGCAATTAGCTATTGGTTAAGTTTTCAATGCATATGTATATTGTCAGCTGATTTGTCAAATTATTTTCCAAAATATAAGCTATTAGGACATCAAAACATTAGTTTATATAATAGTTATATATTTTTTTAAAAATTTCCCCGCAGTCGAGGATTGGACAATTGACAACTGTGTGAGAAAATATTAATTAGACAAGCTAAATTAATATGCAATTATAACCGCTAAACATATAATATAGTCTTAAACACATGATAACAATATTATAACTGCTAAACAATATAGACAGCCTAAAAGAAATATAGATATCCCTGTAACAGTTTTACATTAGTTCTTTTGAAAAATCAAGTTCTCAGATTACGAGAATTTGAATATTGAAAAGAAAATCAAAGAAAATTACTTTAATTTCTTCGAAATACTATAATTAAACTCGCGCACATCATACCTCTAGTCTGATTGAATCTGCGGAAGCATTTAGCTTCACGTTCAGCGCCAATTTTCTTTGATCTACATGATCCGCTGAGGATTTCTCCACATTGTGGACAACTCAGTATTGACCATGTGAGTGAAAAAGGACCCATGATCTTGTTAATGTCATCAGGATCGGCTTGTGAATTGAAGTCGTACATCTTGGAACAAGAAACGAGCTGCAAGTAGTTTGCAATATGCCTGTTAGAAAAAATTGCCAAAACCTCGTAGCCAGGGCCGCCGCTGATTCTACGGATCTCATACTCAATTTCAATATAATCCAAAGTCAAAATATGTCCAGAGCAATTCAGTAGAGTAACTTGAGAGAATGCGGCCAAGGTGAATCGAAATGGAGAATTTGACAGATAATTGCCAATTTCTAAAGTTGGTTTCATCAGAAACCACCCATGATCATCTGGCCGGATTTTTACTTGAATTCTCTGTGAATGATAATCTAT
This sequence comes from Morus indica, assembly GCA_029231665.1. Classification (NCBI taxonomy): domain Eukaryota; kingdom Viridiplantae; phylum Streptophyta; class Magnoliopsida; order Rosales; family Moraceae; genus Morus; species Morus indica. The sequence goes on from JACAGA010000091.1 coordinate 42,018, forward strand.
GTCCAACACAAATAGTTTGATCGGAATACGTGGCAGCTCAAGTGCCGCCTCATCCCCGATGCAAGACATATCGAAGCCAGGATGACTGCAGTTGTAAGTGGACTGCCTTATTTCCCCATGCACTGATCGTTCTGTAAAATCGTCTTCGCTTGCTCCAACGACAACAAAAGCTGTTGTGAAAAAGAAGAACAGAAGATAAAGAACGTCCATTTGCATCCAACCACTCATCTATACAGTGACCGTTTCTTCCACTTTACCTAATGGGCAATTTATGTTAAAACGACAATAATAACAACAACAGGAACAACAACACTAACAATAATAAAAACAACAACACTAACAATAATAACAACAACAACAACAATATAAATACAGATATCAACAACTCCGGTGATGCATGTGCAAACTCCACTGGTACATGGCGGACTTGGGAACTACTAGTTATCAAGAAAAGTGTTCGGAAAGAAATGGCTTAATAAGCCATGTTAGAGGCCCATTTTGAGGCCCACATTTGAATGGGGCCCAATTAGATTTTGAGAAGGGTGTCGATGGATTTGCGTTCTCTATCGCGAGGAAATCGAAATCGGATATTCACACGCTCAAAATGAATATTGGGTGAATAAGAAATCACAGACCCAACGGGTTTGGGTCCCAATATGTGCACCTGGGGGCACGGATGCCAGATTGAAAAACCCACTACGTGCGGGTTTTATTTTACAATTTTTTATTTTGACCCAAGAAAAGCCCAAGACCTTTCATATTCTGCCAAAACCAAATTTAACTTGGTTAAATGAGCTTAATGGTGTGTAATGGGGTTTGATGGTGGCTAATGAAGGAAAACTGAATTTGGCTTGGTTAATGACCTTAATGGTGAGATAAAGCAATCTCCACATGAAGAACAAGGAGAGCACAATACACAACGCACTAGTCTTCTCTCGGTTTTCTTTAGTTTCTTTTGTAGTCTTGAAATCGTTTTCAGTGATAGAGGGAAGGTGCAAGTTCTAAGTCGCCAGATGGTTTTGATAGTGCTTAGTGCTACCGTCGTCGTCATTGTATTCTGAGATACATACGTCCTACATAACATCAAGCACTTGTTAGAAAGGACAAATCTGTTTTAAGGAGAGCGTGATTCACATACTTCGACATCATTCTTCTCAATTTGGTTTTCCTAGTTCAATTGAAGGTTGAATTCGTGTTGTAACATTTTTTATTGCATGTTGTTCTTCTTTGTATTTTTTTTCATGTTATTGTCTAACAAAAAGTTTTTTATGAGTAGCATGTTGTGCCAAATGTCAAATTAAACAGATTCATGACAAAACATGAATAACAAAAAATCTAAAAGATGAAGGATTTAACGTGGTTTAGCTTTTGGCCTACGTCCACGAACAAAAACGACAAAAAAATTCCACTATAACCAAAGAAAATTACAAAAGCCTGTCCAAAAATCTCTCACCACCTAAATCTCGAGTACACTCAAAATCTCTCAACCCAAAATTAAAAGTTCAGGGTACAGTTTGCTAAAATTAAAAGTTTTGGGTGTGAAAAATGAATAGTTTGAGGTGCAAGGGTACAATTTACTCTAAAAAGAAAATACTTAATAGTGCTGTGGAATATAAATCTGACGCACTCTCGCACCAAATTAAATCTATACCAAATGGAGACCAGCGGAAGAGCACCATTTTTAACCCGATTGATCATAGCCCACTTTGCATTTATGGTCAATTTCTATGAAACAATCAATGCAAAGACTAAGCATCACTGTCCCCCTTCATTCTGCGGCCATCTCCACTATTAGTTACCCTTTTCGACTTACAACCGATCCTAAACACTGCGGTGATTCAAGGTATGAGCTCTCCTGCGAGAACAACATTTCCATATTATCCTTGATTTATCCAGATAGTTACAAGTTCTACGTACACGCAATCAATTACAATAACTACACAATTAGAATTGGTGATCCACATTTTCAGAAGAAAAATTGCTCCGGCTCTATTTCAGTCAATTTTCTGTACATGGGCGGATTCTGGCTCAATCATAATCCATTTGAAACGGGAAGAATGTTCAAACCGATTCGAAAAGGAAGGTCCAATATGACTTTTGACTAATTTGAAACGGAAATAAGGTATCAACCGAATCGAGAGTCCATGAAAGTCTACCAACTCGTAGAGACCATAGTGTTCTTGACCTGTGAAAAACCGGTGAGGAAACCTCATCATTACGGTTACATAGAAAGATATCCTTGCAGCAAAAGTCTATATTCCTATGTTGTTAGTGAAAACTTTACGTTTTCAGACTTGGAGGAGTCATGCCGTATAGACCAAATGTCTCTAATATCGACAAGGAGGGGATCGGGCAATCTCGAGAGTAAGACTACTTCCTATAAAGACATCCACAATGAGCTTGTCTATGGTTTTGAGCTTTCATGGCTGCCCAGTTTCAGAGAACATAATTTATTTGGAGAGGAGTCTAATTGCTACGTCAAGGAAGATTCCAACAAGGTTCATTGTAATTCAAGCTCTGCATATCAATGTAAAAGATATAACAAATATTGCATTACTGGTAAGGATCCGATCTCAAAACATGCTAAGCTTTGGTTTTTTTTTTTTCACTTTAAATCTTTTATAATTATTTTTGAGAGAAAAAACTATGAGGGGAAACAATCTTCCTACCCGCTTAGAGCTTAGAGTTTAGAGCTCGTAAGTGAACGGTCTTCATTAAAATGAGAAATTCTTTCTTTAAAAATGCTTCGTTGCTGTTTTATTTTTCATTTTGTTATGTTTGCTTTCAGTTTTGTTGTTCATTTTCTTAGCTTTTTGGTGGGAATTTGTAGGTAGGAAATGTACTTTTTCGTTACCAGTAGGAACTGTTATTTTAATAGTTAGATTAAGTTTTCAACAGTTGATATATGATTGGGAGTTATTCTGTCCTATTTAAATTTTAATTAATAGGGTACTAGTTCCATCAGCAGTTAATCCATCAGCGTTATACACTAGTTCTAATTAATTAATATGTTTTTTTTTACTAATTAATTTTTCTTTTTCCCTTAATCTTGCAGGCTTCCTGGAAAAAATTAGCTCCTCCGTTGCATGTACGTGCAAAGATTTCTCTTTCACCCTTACAGTTATTTTTCGTTGTCATAATAATTTTCCTGACACACCCCCAATAAAGAAGAATAAAATCTTGTGCTAACAAAGGAGATCATGAAAGGAAGATCAGTTGATATATATATATACAGATGTATATGTGTGTGTGTGTGTTTGTGTGTGCGTATAAGAAAACAAGTATTTGGCATGATTTTCTTATTGATGTGTTTCTAGAAACAGTAAAGTCGTAATTTCAAAAGGGACACATTTACACGAGGAAAAATTTGATACAGCTGATATCAACTTGATTAATTTTTGTCCTTTGTATAGTTGGTTAATTTTTGTGTTTTGTTTTGGTTTTTGCAATTTGATTAAGATATCAACTTACAATTTTTTTTTTTTTTTTTGGTCTCCCCATTTGGATGATTTTTTTGTTTGTTGCAGTTTACTACTGGAAACTACGCATGTACTTATACAACGGTAAGACTTCTTTATTGTTTTTTCCTCTCTATTATTCCAGCTAAATTTGAATGCAGGCTAAGGTATCGCTAAATGTTTGGCATATATAAATGAAAACAAAGATAATGATATTTAAGAAACTTTGCTATATGTTTATTAGGCTTCTCCAGTAGTACTACCTGTTCCTTTTAACTACTACAAATTACTGTTGTTTTAACGTTGGGTTGAGATTTCAATGGGTTGATTGTGAATATCCATGTTACAAATTTGCAGCATGTAATACAAAACTATTACAATCATAAATCAAACCGTTGAAAACATAATCTAACGGTTAAAATAACAGTACCTACTAATAATTAAAAAGAGCAGTTCCCACTGGAGAAATTCCCTAAGGAAAAATGGAAATCATCCAGACATACGCAATTGTTTTTTGAAAAGTAGATATTTGGAATTTTGTTGTTGATCATCACAACTACACACATACAAGATTTGCTTCGAAAAAAGTTACTTTTTATGCACTAATGATAGTTTTTGTAATTATTTACAGAGCTACTATGGGGACCAAGATTAATTTGTACTATTCTTATGATTTCCTTTTTGATTTACAAATGGAATACGCGGCATTGGTCGATGTATGATAACATTGAAAATTTTCTCCAAAGTCATGTCAACCTAATGCCTATAAGGTATTCTTATTGGGAGATTAAAGAGATGAGCAATGGCTTTAAGGTTAAACTTGGTGAGGGAGGCTTTGGCTGTGTGTATAAGGGAAAACTTTCCAGTGGTCGCTCGGTTGCAATTAAGATGTTGGGTAAATCCAAAGTGAATGGACAAGATTTCGTGAATGAAATTGCTCCTATGGGAAGAATTCACCATGTTAATGTGGTGCGCTTGATTGGTTTCTGCTTTGAGGGGTCAAAGAGAGCTCTTATATTTGATTTCATGCCTAATGGATCACTTGATAAGTTTATCTTTTCAAAAGAAGGAATCAGTAACTTCCTAAGTTATGAAGAAATACATAAGATCTCTCTTGGAGTCGCTCGTGGTATTGAGTATCTGCATCAAGGATGTTACATGAGAATCTTGCATTTCGATATTAAGCCTCACAACATTCTTCTGGATGAGAATTTTATTCCAAAAGTTTCTGATTTTGGACTGGCACGATTATGCCCATTGGTTGATAGTAAAGTATCATTAACTGCAGCAAGAGGAACAATAGGATACATAGCTCCAGAATTGTTTTACAAAAACATTGGAGGAGTTTCTTACAAAGCTGACGTCTATAGCTTCGGAAAGCTGTTGATGGAAATGGCAAATAAAAGGAGTAATGCAAATGACAATGCAAAAGTTGAAAATTCAAGTGAAGAAACCTACTTTCCGTTATGGATATATGACCGAATTAGTAAAGGAAAAGACATGGAAATAGAAGATGCCACTGAGGAGGAATTGAAAACTGTAAAGAAGATGATCATAGTAGCATTGTGGTGTATACAATTGAAGCCTTGTGATCGCCCTTCGATGAACAAAGTCATAGAAATGCTCGAAGGAGAACTCGACTCCCTACAAATGCCTCCAAAGCCTTACCTATATCCGCAAGTGCAAGCACAAGTTAAGCACAGCGTTGAGGATGCTGGGGAGACATCATGTTCAATATCAACATTATCAGAAGAGGACTCCGAAGAGCCTGGTTCGGTCTCCGATGTTGCGAGTCAAGATAACGATCAGTTTGTGAGTTTACAAGAGATCAGTCATTAAGACCCCTATATATTAGTATTCTCAATTGCATGTCTAGCCAATGTGGGATTTTGTTCGCACATTCCCACACTGCAATTATAATCCTTTGTATTTTCAGGAAAAAAAAAAAGAAAAAAAAATCTAGTCCTCTGCATATCTAGTTTGCTTGGTCTATGCTTGTCATTTACTCGTAATATTGGAATTTTCATATATACAATCGTTTCAGGTCTTCCATAAAAATTCTATGTATCATGAATTCCAGGTTAGAGAGCATTGGTTACAGCAACATTAGAGCTATCTATAAGAAAGTGTTAATTTCTATATTAATTCTTCATTTGATTTTTGTGTCTTGAGTATTTAGTGAGCGCTATCTTTACGTTACAATTTTGATGAAAGTTTTAACCGGTCGCGGATCTCTACTAAGAGACTAGTGGGGGCACTGAAGAAAATGATAGTTTTACCCCCCATATAGTTCAGCATTTCTCTCTCTCTCTCTCTCTCTCTCTCTCTCTCTCTCTCTCTCTCTCTCTCTCTCTCTCTCTCTCTCTCTCTCTCTCTCTCTCTCTCTCTCTCTCTCTCTCTCTCTCTCTCTCTCTCTCTCATTTGTCCCCACCAATAAAAGTTTCTACTTTTAATTTACTTTATGTATGTACTTAGTTTTCTTATTTTCTTACTCTTGACCTCTTCTCTTAATATTGTTTCTCTTTCTTTCTATTTTGATTTTGGCTTTAAAAATCAACACCCACCAGGTTGATCTATTTAAATGTGTGCTTATCGATAACTTTCCAAAAGTAAATCTTTTCATAGCTAGTTATTTTGAGGTCAAGGTAAAGCTGAAAAAACAAAACGGTTAGCTTATTATTTGTTTACTGTAACGTCTGTAAATTTAAATACGGACAAATGTGTATAAGAAATAAATTGTTATTTATTAGTGTGTCAATTTTCACGTTTGTGAAAAAATATTTTCATTTTACATCACGGTAAATTTTAAAATTTTCACTTATACCCCATTTGTTTAATCTTTTACAATTTAACTTTTACTTGTTACATACAACTTGTTTCACAAAAAAAAAAAAAAACAAAAACAAAACATTATATTAGTGTAAATATCTCTTATCTCAACATTATGTTCCAAACCCATGCATATTTGACCCATAATCACCATCTTTGACCTGTTTCAGAAATTAGCCAATAACTAGTGTCTAGGGTCATTTTTGAGAAAAATACTATTTCACAAAAGTTGTTCAAAACACAATGTTCTTCAACTTGGTGAGCTTACATTTTGAAACTATGTTTTTATCTTGGTTTTCTAACCCAAAACAGCGTTGGATTCAATTTCTGGCTCAATAATCTAGTTTTCAATTTTGGTCCGAAATTGAAAATTTTCAACGTTTAGTTTTTGACACATCTTCAATCACTTCACCAACTCATTTTGCACATCTTACTCCTCCTATTCTTTATTCCAACCGAAATTACTTTATATTCATAAACTAAATTTGGGTAGAATTCCGCCTGATATTTAATATTTCCCGAGTTATCCATAGTCGTTTTATCCGTTGTTTACGTTATAAATATATTTTTCAAAAAATTTTCTTAATACCTTCTTTTAAATACATATATTTTTCATGTTTACCCTATGAAAATTAAGTAGTAACGGCTTACTAGATCGGGTCGTCACAGCGCAAGGGAAATGAAGTGCACCACCATATTCTTTTCTTAACAAACAAAAAATAATAATAATAATAGTAACTCCAAATTGGAGCTTGCCAGAAATTTTCAAATAAATCAGATACATGGGAATTAGTTATCAGCTGTTTCTATGGGACCATGGACATATATATATATATGGGAGAAAGAGGAAAATAGGCCAAAAGTTGAGATGAATTAAAATTAATAGGCCAATAGTTTACATAAGTTAATAAATAGGCCAAATTATTATTTTCATCCATAACTTGTCTGGTTATGAACCATAACTTGACAAGTTATTATTCATAATTGTCCATAACTTGTCCGGTTATGAACCATAACTTGAAAAGTTTAACCATAACTTATCTGGTTATGAACCATAACTTGACAAGTTATGGCCTATTAATTTCTATAACTAAAAATTGGCCTATATACTTTCTTAAACTTTTCATATTGGCCTATCTTCTACTATTTCCCTATATATATTGATGGAAGAATTTTGTTTTCTAGGGAACCTTTTATGTCACGCTATAAATGACTTTGCGTGGATGACATTTTAGCAAGAAGAAGCTCGGGTAACCCATAATTACCTAGTCTTGTTTGAGTTGTGATTTAAATTGTGAAACGAACAACATAGCAAGACTCGAAACTCCTTTAGATGTGGTCCAATCTCTTGGGGCCAGCCATGGAAATTTTCGGTGCATATGCAAGATAACTTGTAATGAAGACTTTGAACTTGACTTAAGTGAATACGACAATATAACATATGAAAAAGGATCAACAGGGTATAAATTTGTCGCAGCTTCCACGAAGCTAGATAGCTTTGGTCCCAAAAAAGATGAGCGACGACTTCGAAATTAACAAGTATGTCACCTCTTAACGTGACCTATGTACAATTTTGACTATGCAAGTTGTTGGGATATATGCCCATAAATCAAATAAGATGTAAATATTTTGCTGATTATCAATGAAACAAGGAATTTTTTCAATATTATTTTGCATACATGTGATGTTTTATAAATATCAAAATCCCTAGATTATTTTTTGATGTAACTTTAAACATTGTATATAATCGTTATATGCAGAGGATAATATTTGAAATAAAATAATCTAAACTTGTCCGTAATTATAAATTAAAGTTGGGATCTTTAATTTAAAATTACTAATGTGGTTCATTATATTCTGAATGAAATAATCTTATCCTAGATTGTTAATAATGAGATTGTTGGAATGAAAGCATTTTATGTAATATGATTACATATGACCGGAACGCGATTAATTATGAATCTCTAATAAATTCCGTTATTAAATAGAGTATTCAATATTAATCAATGATGGTCATATATGTATTAATCTTAATTCTGAGTAATTAATAAACTCCTATTTATGATATTATGTTCTTTGACATATTGAGTAATGACACATGTGAATAGTGTCAAAGTCTTGGTATATTGGGAGCATAGTGAAATAAATAGCCAGGAATATTAATTTACAAGATGAAATTCATTCCTTCATAATGAAGTAGAGGGACGGTTCCCATAAGTCTTGATTCGAGACTTGAATAATAAGAGCGCTCAATTTTATGATTGGATCATAAATATATTATTCATTCATAAAATACATACCTTTTTGCTATTAACTATTGTTTTTAGCAAAAAATCTTAATGCCAAGACTTTTTGGTTTGGCACTTTTTAGAGGATTCAAATCATGATTTGAATCATGGTATATGGTTCACCACAGTGTTTTCCCTCACAAAAAATACACGTAAATCAAAAATGATTCTAATCATATGATTTTAATTTATGAACCAAACGTCACCTAACCTAAAATTTGCTTTTGAGACTAAAATATTGTTGAGTATGGCTTTAATTAAGCCCGTTAGCTTGCTTTGGGTTTTGGGCCAAGGCCCATATCCTTCCCTATCAGCAAGCCTTGCCGAGATTTACCTAAGCGTATACATTGATATATGCATGTGGTTTAGCAGAGGCAGCCGTAAGAGTATAGAGCATCCGCACGTTTGGTTATCCCCATTTATACACAGTCTTCTCTCCTTAGTTTCTTTTTAGTGAGATTTGATCAGCAACTTTAATTATTTGGTATTTAGTATTCTTCCTTTTACGTTGAGAGATTTTTGGTGTATTTAGAATTTAGGTGGTGAGAGATATTTGACAAGCTTTTATAATCTTCTTTGTTTATAGTGAAATTTCTTCACCGTTTCTGTTCATGGACGTAGGTTAAAAGCTGAACCACGTTAAATTCTTGTGTCTTTAGGATTTGTCTGTTATTCATATTTTGTTTTGAAACTATGTATTTTTTGTCTATTCATAGAAGTAAATGGTGAAGATGGTTAAAACAAGATACAAATAAATAATGAAGAAAATCACTTTTAATTTTAAAATCCAACTTCATGACCCTTCGCTTTTAAAAATTCCAATGTTTATTAACCTTTTTCAATGTTCACAATTGATTCAAGTCACTCGGATGAGAACTTTAGGATGAGAAAAAATTCAAACTTTTCTCTTACGATAGCAAGATCGAAGACTAAAACCTTCACTCGATGTGACATGAGAAGGTAGCAGATAAGAATGAATAAAATCGAAAGGAAACGGCATTTTCACATTTATTTATATTCAAAATCCAGACAAACTATTTTTTGTTTTTTTGCTTTTTTGAAGATTCATCTATACACTAGTAGAAAATTATTGATACGTTGTCTATTACGATTTCAACAGATTTTATACGTATAAGACTAAAACTTATAGTGAAGACTTGGAAAAATGAAGACGACAGACTTAGGAAATTAAGTATAAAAAAAGAGACATTTATGGCAGCTTCCATGAAGCTACAGCAGCGAAAATAAGATGAGCAAGAAGTCTTCACTACAATTCTACAAAAATGACATTTATTAAAAAATGAGAATAAAAAAGTCTACAAAATGGAGTTTCTGGACATTTTCGGGCAAAGACTATAACAGTGAAGACTTGGAGCTTTTCCTTCAAAATAAAATTTCAAAAAGGACATGGAAGTGTAAGTGAATATGATAGAAAAAATAAACATCAAAAGAGTGCATTCGTATCCACGGTTGAGAATGCGCAAACAAAAACTCTACGTTAATGACTATATATGGGATTGAAAACAAATTTAAAAGGACTTGGGCTAGTATATATTAACCTTCCGATGTATGAGAGCCAGATTCCGTTTGTAGTTATTTATAATCTTGACAATCTTGTATCTTTACATGATTAATGGAAGGCTGTAATGGTGAAAAGTAAGAACTCCGCGTTTTCTTTTTTTCTTTTTTTACCGTTTTTTTTTTTTTTTTCAATTTTCTATCACTCAATAAAATACCATGGAGCGCACAGGCCATGCATAACTAACGCTTTGGGAAGACTTTCAAGGAAGACTAGTAACTTTTATGGTTGTAGATATAGATTAGAAAAAAAGGAATAAAATCATGGGAGAAAGAGGGAAATAGGCCAAGACTTAAGATGAATTAAAATTAATAGGCCAATAATTTACATAAGTTAATAAATAGGCCAAATTATTAATTTCGTCCATAACTTGTCTGGTTGTGAACCATAACTTGACAAGTTATTTTCGGTTTTTGTCCATAACTTGTCTGGTTATGAACCATAACTTGACAAATTTATCCATAACTTATCTGGTTATGAACCATAACTTGACAAGTTATGGTCTATTAATTTTTATAACTAAAAGTGGCCTATATACTTTCTTAAACTTTTCATATTGGCCTATTTTCTACTATTTTCCTAAAATCATTCCAGTATCCTATATTATAACAACCGTCTCTTTAATATTTTATATTTTTAATAATATTAATATGATATTTTTATCTTTAAAGAAAAGCTCTTATTCAATACCTTGAGACTTAGTTTTAGGATATGAAAAAACATCGGTATTAGGTACTCACATTGGTACATCAGTATTACCACCACTAATATAAGGTAGACCACGCCTGTGAGAATCATACTGCAAGATTCACTTTTTATTAATGAGTGGTACTCACATTACCGATGCCTTGTAGTATTATTATCCTTGTTTCATTCGTATAATGCCGAAAAAAATGCATGGAAGACTCACTAAACTTTTCGCGATGGGTTATATATAGCATCAATAAGTACTCATTTCCATCAATAAGTAACAATTACTAAAAGAATAATAACAACAATTAACCATTATAGCCAGTGTAGAGAAAAAAATATAGTGGGAGTACTGTAAAAGAAATAAAGATATTACTTTACTATTTTTTTATTATCGAGCTAAAGCGCAGTTAAATCTTGCTTGTAAAATGATGACACAAAAATGTATTTCACTTATTCAGTGAGGACATAGCTTACAAGACCATATAATTAAAAATTATGAAACATTTTATGGGTAAAAATTGAAATTTCAAAAATGGAGTTGGGGCACGTGCTACCAGAATACAATTAATATGGCTTCTCCATCACGATAGCAAGATTAGAGAATATCAATCCCTCCCACCAATTTAAACAAGGTAATATGACAGGAATAATAAATTTTTTTTTCCCTTTCTTGTGTGACTAGTTGGCGAGAAGACAATCTCGTCCCATTGTGATCCCTAATTTCCCAAGTAAATGTAGCACGTGACTTGCTAATATTTGTATGAAGATTAACAGATTATGATGGAAATCAAACTTACTTACTTTGAGGATATAATATAGAGTACATTACAACAAAAGAAAAGACAAATTATATATTCTACAACAATAACTTAAACGTGCTCTCATTCAGCTATAGTTTCTAACTCTATGGTCATACGCCTTGCAGGATTTGTTTGTGACACTGGACCTATTGCAGTAAAAGGACTAGGCGGCATGGTTAATTCCTCTTCTCCTTCCAACATTTGAACCACATCTTTCATTGTAGGACGACCCATTGGATGCCACTGGATGCACCAAAGTCCTACAATTGCAAGTTTCTTTGCAATTTTAGAATCTCCACTTCCCTGATCAAATTGTATCCGGTGATCCTCTCCATTTTCTAAAATATTAAAGATCCATTCTGGATAGTAAATTTCATCGACATTCCCATCATTCACATTAGTATTCTTCCTCCCTCCAACGATTTCAAGTAACAACATTCCGAAGCTATAAACATCCGACTTATAGGACACATTTCCAAAGTTTTTAGAGAACACTTCGGGTGCGATGTATCTTTAGAGCACAACTTAGCAAGACCAAAATCAGAAATCTTTGGTTTGAAATTGTGGTCCAACAAAATGTTTTGAGACTTGATATCGAAATGGAGGATTCTTTGATCACAACCCTGGTGGAGATACTCGATTCCCTTAGAAATGCCCAAAGCAATGTCTTGCAATGCCTCCCAAGAAAGTAGACGATTTCCGCTGCTTACAGCTGATGAAATGTACTTTTCTAGTGAATCATTTGGTAAGAACTCATAGACAAGAGCTCTCTTAAGTCCTTCAGCACAATAGCCAACCAAGCGAACCACATTGACATGGTGAATTTGACCTATTGTTGATACTTCATTTAGAAACTCCTCCCCATTTCTCTTGGAATGGTTTAGGATCTTCACCGCAACAAGAACATCAACAGAAAGCTTCCCTTTGAACACTATTCCATGAGCTCCTTCTCCCAACTTGTCCTTGAACTGATTTGTGATCTTCTTAATGTCGGCATATGAATAGCGCGATGGTTTGAGAGAAATATAATCCGCTAGAAACGTTTCAATCCGTCGTTGGGCATCTTTGTCATTTTTGTATGAAGTATAGGCATAAATGTGACGACCCTGACTTTTGATTGTCGTCGAATGCTCATACTTAACATCTTTTAATCTTTACCATTTACTAGTTATAACTTCTTAAAATTTCAGGCCATTTTTTTTTCGATGTACGTTAAAATGCTGTAGCATTTAGCTACCATTCTGTTTTCAACCATTTCTAAAATATTGTAGCATTCTGACAACATTCTGTTACATTAGTCATCAAAATACATAAAACACTATTTTATTTTACATAAAACACTATTTTATTCTGATACAATAATTATGCATACCCATATATGCATTCATGACATATATCCTAATACATTCTGTACTACTAAAACGTATATGTTTTATGTTCTTCTTCTTTCATTTCATACTTTGTTCAGCTTTCATCTCATTATAGTCGTTCATATTGTATTTTTACGTTTTGAACGACTTTCATTTTTGTGTTTCTCATTCTTTTCATTCTTCTTTACAGATACCATACCGTTATATGGAATGGTTTCTGTGTTTCATTTTCTTATCTTTTACTTTTTATAGGCCCTGTCCTGTTGTACCATAGTGCACATAACCAAAATGACAAAATTTTACTCACTCGAATACATTTTAAGTCACATGTTCTTCAAATATTTATTTTCTGATTGCTAGTTTGGGATGTGAAACTTTCAATTGAGTAATAAAAATCAAAATCTATTCGGGTGAACAAAGCATATAGGGAAACCTCGATGCATACTGGTTTTAATTATATAATTTTCTCATATACTCTTCTTATGCTTAAACTTCTCAACAAAAATTTTATTTTCTTTTATTTTTATTTTATTATTTATCTCCTAACGCTTTTTATTTACTAATCGTTTCTTGTTCAATTTGTCTCCTTCTCGTAAGATCGATTAACCTAATAGTGCTACAATTGACCGCTTATTTTTATACACGTTTGGGCGTAACCAGACAGCTTAAGGAATTTTTTAGTACCATTTTCCGTTTTATTTTTCCTCTCCTTGTATTATTTCTCTACTTATATAAGCAAAAGTTATCCGATACATAAGTGTTAAAAAAAATTATAGGAAAAAAGAAACATTATTTAAAAACAACAAGAAACACAGCATTACAAATTCCTGAAATGGACAACAATAATACGACAGTAGAAAATGGAAAACAAAAAATAAAAAAATAAAAAAATTTAAACGACGATTTTACGTCAAAACGACGGGTAATTTTAAAGCACATTAAATATAGAGAATTAAAAAAAAAGTGAAAATTACTATAATAAGCTAACGACTGACGGTGGACATAATGCGGAGGAAAACTATAATGCAGTGGTAAATTAGAGAAGTTTCCCAAAAGCACCTAAAATCCCCTAAGATCAATTATTGTAATATTTAATGCACTAGTTGTTATTTCTTATGATGTATTTTGCTTTAAATTTCGAATCTAATTCTAGATTTCATCTTGAAATAATTTAAACATGTATATGTAGCAACCGTGCCGCAATAATATCTATTGATAATCATGCACTCTCTTTCATGAGTGAGCCAAAATTTTAAATGATTTTAAATGATTGCATGAATAGCGTAATGGTAAATCCATACTTTAACTCTTTTTTGTGTTATACAAAGTTTAATTAATTCCCCCACCATCAAGTTAAAAAACGGGAAAAAAAAATCTATATTGTGAGCTGACTTGGATAGATTGCTGAAAAGTCATGGTTGCTTGAAGTAGTAAAATAAATCAGGGAGTTGGATTTGAAAAAAAAAAAAAAAAGCCTCAGGTAATTGGTCACTTGGAATAAATGATTCCTAATTATGTTCTGGTGTCTTTGGGGAGCATAGGGCTTATGACAGAAAAAATATTTAGTGGTTTTCCACGTCATTTTACTCATGTGGTATATCCGTCTAATAAATGAGAATTACATTGATTATTGAGTCAAAATCGTAATAAATATTTTACTTAATTTTTTATTTAATCAATTAATTTTAAATAATTGTTTATGTTTCTGTAGTTCTACAATTTAATTTTCTTTGTGCAGTGCCTTTCTTGCTATTCCATCTTACAGAAGGAAAAGTATGCCTTCTATAGTTATTTCTGCAGCACAGAAGGAAAGTGTATATGTCATCTTCATGTAACTTTAAATAATTATTTTTATTTCTAAAATACTATTATTTAATTTTCTTTGAATTGTGTCCCTTGATAAAGTTGCTATTTCTTTTTTATTTTTTTAAACTTAAAATGCTGAATGATGTTGCTTATACATTTTGAACGATTTAATTATTTCATTTACGTGCTGAATTTTTTTTTTTTTTTTTTATGAAAAAAATTAATTTGGTTTTCTTTTTTAATACTATTAATCTTTTACACGTTCTTTGCCAACTCTAGCTATATACATTCATGTACATTTTGAAGATCGTTCGTGAGCGATCGTTCCTTCTGTAAGATGAAATAGCGAAAGACGCACTACACAAAGAAAATTGAATAGTTGCATTTTAGATATAAAAGTAATTATTTAAAGTTAATTAATTAGAATATGGGAATTAGGTAGAATATTTATTATGGTTTTGACTCAAAGATAAATGCAATTTCTATTAGGAAAGAAAAATTTAAGTATTAAAAACTAACATAAATAGAGTGTGTAAAAGGTACATTTTCATTAGATGAGTGTACCGCATAAGTAAAATGATGTGGTACACACGGTTTATTGAATAATTTCTCCCTAGGACTTTCAAAGCTCCTGTCCAAATTTGGTGTTTCAATTGGTGTCTAATCAATTATATCATGTCACGTCATGTTAACAATTTGAATTATTTTTTAACTAACTTTTTTATACTTATCGTGAGCTGGCTTGGATGGATAGCTGAAAAGTCATGGTTGCTGGAATTAGTAAAATAAATCAGGTAGTTGGATTTGAGGGGAAAAAAAAACCCTCAAGTAATTGGTAACTTGGAATAAATGATTCCTAATTATGGCTTGCTGTCTTTGGGGACCATGAGACCTAGGACTCAGAGTTCCTGTCTAAATTTAGTGTCTCAATTGGTGTCTGACTAATTATATCATGTTACGTCATATAAAAAAATTAAATTGGTTTTTAACTAACTTTTTTATATTCATTATTGAATGATGTGGTGTCATTTGATTGGTTGGGCATCCAATTGGGACATCAAAATTTTGACAGAAATTCTAATTCTATGAGACTTTATTTATGCCTCTTTTGTTCATAGATTTGAAGAAAAATTCAAAATATTTCCTGAAAGAAAATAATGCATCAAAAGGGTTTGCCAGACAAAGGGGCTACTATTGTCTAGTGACTCCAATCTTCGTTATATCAATTGACAATTAACAATAGCTCAGTAATAATGCATGTTTCTTCTAATTCAAAAAAAAAAAAAAAAAAAAAAAAAAAACCTAATAATGCATGTTTGTTTCTCAATCTATGTATCTGCACATGCTGTACAAGTAACATAGTGAACGTGCAGTATTTGAAAACGACAATAAATTGGAAAGGATGATAATACTAGGAAAAAAATAAAGAAACAATAAGAAGAAAACAACAATAAACGAAGAAGGAAAGGAAATAATTAATAATAAAAAAACAGCCAAATTGAAAACGACAGTAAAACAGAAAAAATTGAAACTCAAAATCGCAGTATTTGATTATTTGGAAACTACAAGAGCAATGTAAAACTACAGACTTTATTAAAATGAAAAACGACAACAAAATTAAAGAACAGAACTTCAAAATGAAAAGTATTGCAAATTGAAAAAAAAAAAAAAAAAAAGTAAGCGACAACAATAGTGGAAAACGGCTATAGATCAATAACTTTTTTATTGAAAATAAATTGTGTGAGAAAGCCAGAGCAGATTAGGCTTAAAATTATAGCTCTTAACTCAATTTTGTATATACAACTAATCTAGAATAGGTTCGTGGGGTTGAGCACCGATTGTTCGGCCGGAGTATGTTCATCGGATAGAGGGCAAGTGTCTGCTTGGAGCACTACTATTGGGGCTGAAAGTGAATTGTGCAAGCAGGAGGCTTGTAAAAAGGGGTCAACAATAGTTTAATATTATACACTTCCCCTCATGTGTAGACCTCCGAACAAGGACGTTTTTCTTCTTATTATTATTATTTTGTTATTTGTTGGGTTGTTTTTGTTTGTTTTAACTATTTTGCTCTTCGGCCTAACACGTAGACATTTTCTAATGGGGTTAAAGAGTTCATTTGCAGGAGTTTAAACTCAGAACTTCCTATTCTGATTCCATGTTAACTACCAATTCATCTCAAAAACTTAAGCTATTATGAGATGCGCGAATAATATTTTTATATTTTAACAGTACTCGGTAATACTACTAAAATTTCAATTACCTTTGTAATGTAAGTTAAAGAGTAATAAAAAACTCATCCTTTGAGCTGGTGTTTTCAGCACCAATTAACTTATTTCTTATTGTGTTGTTGGCCACATTAAATAATTGTATCTAGTGCCTCTTTATTTTTACTATGTTTCTAATTATTTACTTTTTCTTATTTATTACTGCAAATTTTTTGTCTCACTAAACAGATCATAGCTTGATGTTCTTTTGAGAATTTGTTACTTTAGAGTAGAGAATCAGATAATTCGTCTGTTAAGACATACACTTATAGTAAACACGTACAGTGCCTCCATTTTCTTGTAGTTTGTTTATTA
The DNA here is from genome assembly GCA_029231665.1 of Morus indica. NCBI lineage: Eukaryota > Viridiplantae > Streptophyta > Magnoliopsida > Rosales > Moraceae > Morus > Morus indica. The sequence goes on from JACAGA010000091.1 coordinate 59,420, forward strand.
ATTCTTGGTTTGAATTCTTTTACGCTTTTGTTCTTAATTTGTTTAACGAATTTTCTTGTGCTGCGAATCTTCAAAATATTGTTCAGAAGATTGTTTGTGAATTGGACAATTAGTGGTAACTTTCTTTTAATTATGCAAGATAATATTAGTGCAAGACTTGTGAAATTTTGTTTTTGCGCTCGACATCATTTGGAGACTTCTTTTTCTTCTTTATTGAACATTAGTGGAAGACTTTATTTCATCATTAAAGTACAGATAATCTTATTGTGTGAAACAACTGGTGGAAGACTTTGTGGAAGTGGAAGACCGTGGGATTATTATGATACAAATGAAGACTTGGTGAAAAGAATATATATATATATATATCTATATAGATATATATATATATATATTCCCTTTGATAAAAAAAGGGCTTAATTTCCGTTCCTTTTTTCTTTCACAAGATGAGCTTTGGTGAAAAGAATCTTGAATGCACGTAATAGAAAATCAAGAGCTTTGGTGAAATTTTTTATTTAACGAATTAATTTTAAATAATTGATTATTTAGTGGACCGATTTTTCACGTCATTTTACTCATGTGGTACACCCGTCTAATAAATGAGAATTGCATTGATTATTGAGTCAAAACCGTAATAAATATTTTACTTAATTTCTTATTTAATCAATTAATTTTAAATAATTGTTTATGTTTCTGTAGTTCTACAATTTAATTTTCTTTGTGCAGTGCCTTTCTTGCTATTCCATCTTACAGAAGGAAAAGTATATTTCTGCAGCACAGAAGGAAAGTATATATGTCATCTTCATGTAACTTTAAATAATTATTTTTATTTCTAAAATAATATTATTTAATTTTCTTTGTATTGTGTCCCTTGATAAAGTTGCTATTTCATTTTTTTTTTTTTTAAACTTAAAATGCTGAATGATGTTGCTTATACATTTTGAACGATTTATACATTATGAAAAAAATTAATTTGGTTTTCTTTTTAAATACTATTAATCTTTTACACGTTCTTTGCCAACTCTTGCTATATACATTCATGTACATTTTGAAGATCATTCGTGAACGATCTTTCCTTCTGTGCGATGAAATAGCAAAAGACGCACTACACAAAGAAAATTGAATAGTTGCATTTTAGATATAAAAGTAATTATTTAAAGTTAATTAATTAGAATATGGGAATTAGGTAGAATATTTATTATGGTTTTGACTCAAAGATAAATGCAATTTCTATTAGGAAAGAAAAATTTAAGTATTAAAAACTAACATAAATAGAGTGTGTAAATGGTACATTTTCATTAGATGAGTGTACCACATAAGTAAAATGATGTGGTATACGCGGTTCACTGAATAATTTTTCCTTAGGACTTTCAAAGTTCCTGTCCAAATTTGGTGTTTCAATTGGTGTTTAATCAATCATATCATGTCACGTCATGTAAAAAATTTAAATTATTTTTTAACTAACTTTTTTATACTTATCGTGAGTTGGCTTGGATGGATAGCTGAAAAGTCATGGTTGCTAGAATTAGTAAAATAAATCAGGTAGTTGGATTTGAGGGGGAAACAAAAACCCTCAAGTAATTGGCAACTTGGAATAAATGATTCCTAATTATGGCCTGGTGTCTTTGGGGACCATGAGACCTAAGACTCGGAGTGTCTCAATTGGTATCTAACTAATCATATAATGTCACGTCATATAAAAAAAATAAATTATTTTTTAACTAACTTTTTTATACTCATTATTGAATGATGTGGTGTCATTCGATTGGTTGGGCATCCAATTGGGACATCAAAAATTTGACAGAAATTCTAGATCTATGAGACTTTATTTATGGCCTCTTTTGTTCATAGATTTGAAGAAAAATTCAAAATATTTTCTGAAAGAAAATAATCATCAAAAGGGTTTGCCAGACAAAGGGGCTAGTACTATTGTCTAGTGACCAATCTTCGTTATATCAATTGACAATTAATAATAGCTCAGTAATAATGCATAATGCATGTTTCTTCTAGTTCAAACAAAAAAAAAAAAACCAATAATGCATGTTTGTTTCTCAATCTATGTATCTGCAATGCTGTACAAGTAACATAGTGAACGTGTCCTATGAGGCCGCCATTGTAACTTACTTTTTAACTTGTACTTACTGGAATTTCTTAAAATTTGCGGAACATTTTTTTTTTTTTTTTTTTTTTAAACATAAGAAGGAATACTTTCATAATTTGTAACAATAATTTCAAATAAGTGAATCACTAAATTTCTTAAAGCTATTTTAATTTTAGTTAAGATAAAACCTTTTAGAAATATCTTTCAAGCTGAATAGCATTTGAACTCTTGTTTCAAATACTCTTTAAAAGCCTTTCTAAAACTAGTCATTTTAATTGGCCATCTCATTTGACTTTAAAACCGATTTCGTGAAAAATCTTAAATTCAAGTACATTTTAAAGTCCTTTAAAAATCAATCATTTAAACCGTTATGTTTAAAATTCGTTTATTTGTTGCATGAACTATTGCAACGTTCTAAAACTTAAATACTCAAAACTAGGGTTGTTAGCTGCAACCTTGGTTTTCTTAACATACATATGTACGTATACTTTTTAAACATACATACTTAAAATCTTTGAATCATATAGACATATACATGATTTTTCTTAAACTTACTGCGGAAATAACAGCGTAAGCGGTATCCATTCCCATCTCCACCATTCGTCCGCCACTCACCGTTGCCCTTCAAGAATTGCTGATAGGTTTCTTACCTACAGCATGAACATATCTGATTGAGCTTTCGCTCAGCAAGTAGGAACTATATCTCACAAAATAACTGTAAGTACACATGTATAAATATGCATGAGCTGATTATGCTTGATTATGATGTTTTATCATAGTCTTATTATCTTATCTTATCTTATCTTATCTTTCTTACTGATGGGCCCGAGTGCTCAAGTACCACTTGCGCGCAATCATCGGGACGTAAGGGTTTGCAAGGTCCCCAACGATCTGTGATTTAAATTGAACTGAGTGCCTCCCTTGCGAAGGACCCTTTTTTTTTGTTCATTTATCTCCCTTGTGGAGTCTGATTACCTCCCTTGTGGAGGCTGGTACGGCACTCAACTGAGTTTCTTCTTATCAGTTCCTCTTGACTTATTAAGGTGTATGCAATATGACCTAGCATAGCATACTATAACATTAAATTAATTTAAGCACATATAATTCATGTGCACTGCTTATGTGTATGCATCATAACATAGCATCGTATACCATACTTAAAGCATAAACATATATATATATATAACATGTGTAAATTTTTTTCTTTAAAATCTATTCATGCTGTAGGCGAGATTCCTACTTACCTGATTTACAGAGCTGGAATTCTCTTTTCGCCAAACAGCCTATTCTCTTACTTGCTTACTTCTGAAAATGAACACCCATTAAGAGTGTCAGATTAATTGTCGTTTGCTATTCTATTTAGCAACTTGTGAAGGAAATCTAGCCTTTTACTTAAGGCATGTATTCATTTCCTTTACTAAAGGATAATTTACTATGAGGATAGATTTATTAAATCCTTAAAATCTTATTTTCCTTAATTGCCCTTAACATACTTATGTCTAGGTTGGAAATCATTTACCCAATCTAGTAACTTATTCTCCATAATTTTCCTCATTGGACTTATTATGATATTAAGGCCCAATTTGGCGTAGAAACTTATTAACGGCATTCCAACTCTTAGGCCACTGAAATTTAAACTCAAACAGAGTCTCTTAAATCAATGCGGGCGTTGCACCCACATCAAATCCTCGAAATCCTAAGGACCTATCGTGTTGGGCTCGTAGGTGCCCGTCGGGATGATTTGCTCGATAACCCACTATGTTCTTTAAAGAAAGCATTTTTCTTGAAAATTTTCTTTATGAATACTTCTGTTAAAGTGAGGTTTTAAACCATAATAATTTACTAAAATCACATATCGGGTTCTTTGATCACTTTTTGTTAAAACCAACACTAGGTTAGTTTTGTTTCGTTAAAACTGTGCAGTTTCTGAAATCTGCGTTTTACTATATCTTAGAGTCAGATTTCAAAATTTTGTTCTTCACAAAACTTCCTCGTCTCATCGAGATATAAAATTTTCGTTTTTTTGTGAAAGTTGAAATTCGGCATCTAAAGGCCTCGTTTGGCTGAAAACCGTAGCTGCTGTTTTTCTTGAAACTGTTTTAATCAAAAACTGTGTCATTTCGGAAATCTGCATTTTACTATATCTTAGGGTCGGATTTTAAAAATATGTTCTTCACAAAAGTTCTTCGTCTTGTCGAAATCTAAAATAGTTTTTTTTATGAAAAACTGAGATTCAGCATTTAAAGGTCTCGTTTTAGCTGAACCAGTTTTGTTCCCGAAATTGTTTTGGACTGCCTGTGCTGTTTTCGAGAAATAGCTTAAAACTTGCATTTAGAGTTAAAATGGGGTTTTGTCACAGCCACATAAAATGTTCAAAACATAAAGGGCTACAAGTTTAAGCTTTGGAACACCTAAAAATCTTACTCTAGGGTTCTCACTTCCGTGTTCAAAGTAACCGGAAATTTTTCCTCTAACCGGAAATAAGCAAACTTAAATCAAGCATAAACATATCACATCAAACTAACCTCAAAACATACAAAACCAACATAAAACTAACATAAAACTCACACACTCTTATTACAACCCATAGCCTTAAGGAATCACAAATTACATTCATAATCTCAAGCTTAAGATTTGTTAAAAAAATAATGGAGAAGAGTTTAAGAAATTACCCTTGAAGAACTCTCTCTTGAAAACTTTTGAAATCCTTCTCTTCTCCTCCAACTTAAGCTAAGATTTGTGTGAGATGTATGGAAACTTTTGAGTGTATTTTGGCAAAGGAGAGGCCCGGTTCTTTAGTGAGAGAAAGAGGAAAAGTGAGCAAAAAAATGAGGCTTAGGTTGAGGTGGTTCTATTTATAGGCAAGTAGGAAATTATTTTAACTCTTTTAATGACCTCATTTAATTAACTAAAGCCATGTTACCCTCCCTTTAGTCATGGCCGGATTGGAGTCTCAAGAGAGAAGTGATGTAAGCTTATATGGGAAATAGTTGATTTGATCTATCATCATCAAGTCTTGTAGTACACTCAACTTGTCAAACAAATTTTTGTCTAAAACTTCCTATACATACACGGCAAGCCAAAGGAAGAAAGAGAGAGAGAAAAAGTTTTATGATTACTCTTCTCCTCCCATCATCAAATGACATCATCCTATCACACCTTATCATGTCATTCACTTTCACACTCCACTAATTAAATTTTGGCTCTACATTTGCTATGCTTGGCCGGCCAAATGGGGAAGGAGAGAGAGAAAAATCTCACCTACCCCTTGTACTCTTGTCCACTTAAATTTCCCTTGAATCAGATAAAAATTATACTGATTGTAAGAAAGTACCTAGCTGACAGGAAATTCTAGTTTCTGACAGTTCCTTTTCTACTGCTCATTTACAGTTCAATATTAATTCCTGACTACTTTGACATCACATTAAATTCTTACTTGCGTAATGTCTTGAACTGTTTCAAGTCTTGAAATTAATTCTAGACTGAACAAATTCTACATTTAACTTTTATGCATCATATCCCAGGAATGACATTGTTTCTGATGGTGTCAAATCCCGAGCTCACATTGTACCCTTCTGTTATGGGTATTTATCTTGTGACTTTAATCTAACTGTCTGGCAATTAAGAATTTTCTCTTCTTTAAAATGTCAGTGCGTTTTTTTTACGCTGCTAACATCATGCTGTATTTGGAGATTCTTGAAATTAAGATTCTCAAACTATACTTGTACTGAAAATTATTCCGCCTTAAAGTACGGCAATAATTTATCGATCGAATTTACTTGATCGAAAACATAAACCTAACATGAAATATGTTACAGAATTTAGGAATACAGATATTGATTCCATAAATCCTTCAATCACATAATATTTTCTAGGAAAATCCTTGGCTTAAATAAATAAATTCTATTATTTAAAGTCTGGGATTTTCTTAGTCATTCAGGATTATCGAACAAGACCAAAATGAAACATTAAACAAAAGCTATCTGTAAAATCAACAAAAAAAACGACTATCTTTAAAAAACCACAATAAATTGGAAATGATGATAATACTAGGGGGGGAAAAAAAAGAAACAATAAGAAGAAAACAACAATAAACGAAGAAGGAAAGGAAATACATAATAAATAAAAAAAAAAAAAAAAAAAAAAAAAAAAACAGCCAAACTGAAAACGACAGTAAAATAGAAAAAATTGAAACTCAAAATCGCAGTATTTGATTATTTGGAAACGACAAGAGCAATATAAAACTATAGACTTTATTAAGATGAAAAACGACAACAAAATTAGAGAACAGAACTTCAAACCGAAAAGTATTGCAAATTCAAAATAAAAAAAAAAAAAAAAAGTAAGCGACAACAATAGTGGAAAACGGCTATAAATCAATAAGTTTTTTTATTGAAAATTAATTGTGTGAGAAAACCAGAGCATATTAGGCTTTAAATTATAGCTCTTAACTCAATTTTGTATATGGGAGAAAGAGGGAAATAAGCCAAAGACTTGAGATGAATTAAAATTAATAGACCAATAGTTTACATAAGTTAATAAATATGCCAAAGTACTGTTTTCGTCCATAACTTGTCTGGTTATGAACCATAACTTGTCTGTCTCTGAACCATAACTTGACAAGTTATGGCCTATTAATTTCTATAACTAAAAATTAGCCTATATACTTTCTTAAGCTTTTCATATTGGCCTATTTTCTACTATTTCCCTTTTGTATATACAACTAATTTAGAATAGGTTCGTGGGGTTGAACACCGATCGTTCGGTCAGAGTAAGTTCATCGGATAGAGGGCAAGCGTCTGCTTGGAGCACTACTATTTGGCTGAAAGTGAATTGTGCAAGCAGGAGGCTTGTAAAATGGGGGCTAACAATTGTTTTATATTCTACACTCCCTCTCACGTGTAGACCTCCGAACAATGAGGTTTTTCTTATTATTATTATTTTGTTATTTGTTGGGTTGTTTTTGTTTATTTTTACTATTTTGCTCTTCGCCCTAACACGTAGACATTTTCTAATGGGGTTAAAGAGTTCATTTGCAGGAGTTTAAACTCAGAACTTCCTATTCTGATTCCATGTTAACTACCAATTCATCTCAAAAACATAAGCTATTATGAGATGCACGAATAATATTTTTATATTTTAACAGTACTCGGTAATACTACTAAAATTTCAATTACCTTTGTAATGTAAGTTAAAGAGTAATAAAAAACTCATCCTTTGAGCTGGTGTTTTCAGCACCAATTAACTTATTTCTTATTGTGTTGTTGGCCACATTAAATAATTGTATCTAGTGCCTCTTTATTTTTACTATGTTTCTAATTATTTACTTTTTCTTATTTATTACTGCAAATTTTTTGTCTCACTAAACAGATCATAGGTTGATGTTCTTTTGAGAATTTGTTACTTTAGAGTAGAGAATCAGATAATTCGTCTGTTAAGACATACACTTATAGTAAACACGTACAGTGCCTCCATTTTCTTGTAGTTTGTTTATTAATTCTTGGTTTGAATTCTTTTACGCTTTTGTTCTTAATTTGTTTAACGAATTTTCTTGTGCTGCGAATCTTCAAAATATTGTTCAGAAGATTGTTTGTGAATTGGACAATTAGTGGTAACTTTCTTTTAATTATGCAAGATAATATTAGTGCAAGACTTGTGAAATTTTGTTTTTGCGCTCGACATCATTTGGAGACTTCTTTTTCTTCTTTATTGAACATTAGTGGAAGACTTTATTTCATCATTAAAGTACAGATAATCTTATTGTGTGAAACAACTGGTGGAAGACTTTGTGGAAGTGGAAGACCGTGGGATTATTATGATACAAATGAAGACTTGGTGAAAAGAATATATATATATATATATCTATATAGATATATATATATATATATTCCCTTTGATAAAAAAAGGGCTTAATTTCCGTTCCTTTTTTCTTTCACAAGATGAGCTTTGGTGAAAAGAATCTTGAATTCGAAGAGTACTTGAAAAAGAATCCACACGTTTTCTTCATTGATTTGAATGCACGTAATAGAAAATCAACAGTCATCAAATATATATATATATATATTTGTAGCGAGCAACTTCATGGAATTTACTACAGAATTAAGGCTGTTATATTGTTAAAAAGTAAACCCGATTTAGTTGATCAATTCTCCATAATTTTGTTTTCTACAAAAAAAAAAATAAATAAATAAATGGAATGCCATGATGTTAGCATTGAGGTTTGGATTTCTTCCACTCTTATTGGAGTTTTGGATTTCTGCCTGTATAAAATTATGGTACAGGTCAACAAGATATACTTTACTGAAATTGTCCTAGAGATCATAGGACAATTTCACTGTTAATTTACTGGGTTATTTCAATTATTTCAACAAAGGTTAAAAATAAAAAATACCACTCAGATGGCAAAAAATATTATTTATAACTTCCCAAAAAAATAAACAATTGTCATTCAATTACTAATAAAGAGAAAACAAAAGACCACAATGGCACCTGATTATTTATAATGGCAATAAACTTATACAAAATCATGATAAATTATGTACTTCACTAATTTTTCACTAGAAAGTAATCTGGTATATTATTGCCGATATTCTAGAAAATTCTTTCGACTATTGAAATAAATGTCATTTGGTTCGCTCCAATGGCAGTGAGGTACCATGCTTTATACAAGGCTTACATACTTTTCTTTCATTTAAAGAAGATGGAAGAACAACCATTCAACCTTTTATCCCATCATTATTTCTCACAGATTTCTTTGGTATTACATCCTTCACTCCTCTGTCTCCATCACAACATCCTTCTATGCTTACATCACAACATTTATATATCTATCTATTTATTTGTTTACATATTTGTATTTATATCATCGAAGGGCTATAAATAGGAGATTAGTTCACAAAGAGCTCTAACAATTATGCTCTCAAGCATATTCTGTGTACACTCATGTCAATCATAGTGAAATTCTCCCAAAAACTCCATAGTGAATGTAAATTTTTCATTGAAGATGAAAAACTCTAAAATATTTCTTGATGTTCTTTACTTTTCTAAGCTTTATTTTACATTCATACAGTAGAGATCAACCGTTGTGATAGGAAAGTAATAAGTTCATATGTTTTGGCCATTATACGATTAGTTGGAACTTTTTAGAAACTTAACGATGAAAGATTCTTTGCGGACTTATAGCGAAGACTTAAAACTTTAGATATGACCTAATTTCATGGGGTCCATATAAATTAATTTTTCATCGACGAATCCATGACTACTCATAGTGAAGACGAGGAAAAGTGAATCTGACGACAAAAGTAAAAAGTATGGAAAGAGAAACTAAGAGAGCGAAGCTTCCATGAAAGATAAAAGAGATAAACAAAGACTTGGAAAGTAAATGTTATGGATCTATAAACAATTGAACATAATATCATGAGTGCGCAACCTCTTATCAATGAGTTCCAAGTCTAATGCAAAACGGCATTATTAGTAAAAACATAATCAATCATAACAAAAAAGGAAAAAAAAAATGTAAAACGGCATGAAAAAGTGCCTAATGCTCATTCCGGAATAACTTCTAACTCTAGCGCCATGGCGGCTCGTGTAGGCTGCTCGGCATTGGTGCTGGACTGGCCAACGGAGGTAAAAGGGTTGGGTGGCATCGTTAATTCTCTCTCTCCCTCCAACATCTGAATGACAACTTTCATGGTAGGACGACCTACAGGGTGCCACTGGATGCACCAGAGACCTACAATTGCAAGTTTCTTTGCAATGTTAGCATTTCTCTCTTCCTCGATAGGAATTCGAACATCATCTCCTTCTAGAAGATTATAAATCCATTCTGGGTAATAAATTCCATCCACGTTCTCCTGATCAATTGCATTAATATTCTTCCTTCCACCTACCATTTCAAGCAACAACATTCCGAAGCTGTAAACATCTGCCTTATACGACACATTTCTGAAGTCTCCAGAGAACACTTCCGGTGCAATGTAGCCCATGGTTCCTCTAGCGGTACTCATTGACACAATGCTTTGGTCCTTGGAACACAATTTTGCTAGACCAAAGTCCGAAATTTTGGGAGAAAAGTCTTGGTCCAACAAAATATTTTGAGGTTTGATATCGAAGTGGAGGATCCTTTTATCACAGCCTTGGTGGAGATACTCAATTCCCTTAGCTGTGCCTAAAGCAATGTCTTGCAATTTCTGCCAACTAAGTGAATAGCTTAATGTTCTGCTTGCCGCCTGTGATATATACCTCTCTAATGAATCATTTGGCAAGAACTCGTAAACAGGAGCTCTTCTAAATCCGTCGGCGCAGTATCCGACCAAGCGAACCACATTGACATGGTGAATTTGACCCACTGTTGCGACTTCGTTGATAAACTCCTCTCCATTTCCGTTGGTATTGTTTAGGATCTTCACCGCGACAAGGACGTCAGTGGAAAGCTTCCCTTTGAATACTGTTCCATGGGCTCCTTGGCCTAACTTGTTCTTGAACTGATCTGTTATCTTCTTGACGTCTGCATAGGCATATCTTGATGGCTTAAAAGTTCTGTACTCCTCCAAAAATCTCTCAATCCTCAGCTGACTTTGTATATCATTTTTCTTTAAAGTATATATAAAAAAAAGTGTTATAACAACCACAAGCGAAACGATAAAAAATCCCACGGTTGAACCTGCACGTATTTTAAGACGAATCAGACTTAAGATCAACTATAACATTAGTCTCTTCAATATCTAAATAAAGTAGACAACTCACCCGTGATAAGCGCTATTTCGTTTACCGATGAATCGTTTACCGATGAACCTGAAATGACAATGAGCAATTAGCTATTGGTTAAGTTTTCAATGCATATGTATATTGTCAGCTGATTTGTCAAATTATTTTCCAAAATATAAGCTATTAGGACATCAAAACATTAGTTTATATAATAGTTATATATATTTTTTAAAATTTCCCCGCAGTCGAGGATTGGACAATTGACAACTGTGTGAGAAAATATTAATTAGACAAGCTAAATTAATATGCAATTATAACCGCTAAACATATAATATAGTCTTAAACACATGATAACAATATTATAACTGCTAAACAATATAGACAGCCTAAAAGAAATATAGATATCCCTGTAACAGTTTTAGATTAGTTCTTTTGAAAAATCAAGTTCTCAGATTACGAGAATTTGAATATTGAAAAGAAAATTAAAGAAAATTACTTTAATTTCTTCGAAATACTATAATTAAACTCGCGCAGATCATACCTCTAGTCTGATTGAATCTGCGGAAGCATTTAGCTTCACGTTCAGCGCCAATTTTCTTTGATCTACATGATCCGCTGAGGATTTCTCCACATTGTGGACAACTCAGTATTGACCATGTGAGTGAAAAAGGACCCATGATCTTGTTAATGTCATCAGGATCGGCTTGTGAATTGAAGTCGTACATCTTGGAACAAGAAACGAGCTGCAAGTAGTTTGCAATATGCCTGTTAGAAAAAATTGCCAAAACCTCGTAGCCAGGGCCGCCGCTGATTCTACGGATCTCATACTCAATTTCAATATAATCCAAAGTCAAAATATGTCCAGAGCAATTCAGTAGAGTAACTTGAGAGAATGCGGCCAAGGTGAATCGAAATGGAGAATTTGACAGATAATTGCCAATTTCTAAAGTTGGTTTCATCAGAAACCACCCATGATCATCTGGCCGGATTTTTACTTGAATTCTCTGTGAATGATAATCTATGTCCAACACAAATAGTTTGATCGGAATATGTGGCAGCTCAAGTGCCGCCTCATCCCCGATGCAAGACATATCGAAGCCAGGATGACTGCAGTTGTAAGTGGACTGCCTTATTTCCCCATGCACTGATCGTTCTGTAAAATCGTCTTCGCTTGCTCCAACGACAACAAAAGCTGTTGTGAAAAAGAAGAACAGAAGATAAAGAACGTCCATTTGCATCCAACCACTCATCTATACAGTGACCGTTTCTTCCACTTTACCTAATGGGCAATTTATGTTAAAACGACAATAATAACAACAACAGGAACAACAACAACACTAACAATAATAAAAACAACAACACTAACAATAATAACAACAACAACAACAACAATATAAATAAAGATAGAGTATGATCAATCGCTCCGGTGATGCATGTGCAAACTCCACTGGTACACGGCGGACTTGGGAACTACTAGTTATCAAGAAAAGTGTTCGGAAAAAAATAGCTTAATAAGCCATGTTAGAGGCCCATTTTGAGGCCCACATTTGAATGGGGCCCAATTAGATTTTGGCAAGGGTGTCGATGGATTTGCGTTCTCTGTCACGAGGAGATCGAAATCGGATATTCACACGCTCAAAATGAATATTGGGTGAATGAGAAATCACAGACCCAGCGGGTTTGGGTCCCAATATGTGCACCTGGGGGCACGGATGCCAGACTGAAAAACCCACTACGTGCGGGTTTTATTTTACAATTTTTTATTTTGACCCAAGAAAAGCCCAAGACCTTTCATATTCTGCCAAAACCAAATTTAACTTGGTTAAATAAGCTTAATGGTGTGTAATGGGGTTTGATGGTGGCTAATGAAGGAAAACTGAATTTGGCTTGGTTAATGACCTTAATGGTGAGATAAAGCAATCTCCACATGAAGAACAAGGAGAGCACAATACACAACGCACTAGTCTTCTCTCGGTTTTCTTTAGTTTCTTTTGCAGTCTTGAAGTCGTTTTCAGTGATAGAGGGAAGGTGCAAGTTCTAAGTCGCCAGATGGTTTCGATAGTGCTTAGTGCTATCGTCGTCGTTGTTGTATTCTGAGAGACATACGTCCTACGTAACCTCAAGCACTCGTTGGAGAGGACGAATCTGTTTTAAGGAGAGCGTGATTCACATACTTCGACATCATTCTTCTCAATTTGGTTTTCCTAGTTCAATTGAAGGTTGAATTCGTGTTGTAACATTTTTTATTTCGTGTTGTTCTTTGTATTTTTTTTCATATTATTGTCTAACAAAAAGTTTTTTATGAGTAGCATGTTGTGCCAAATGTCAAATTAAACAGATTCATGACAAAACATGAATAACAAAAAATCTAAAAGATAAAGGATTTAACGTGGTTAAGCTTTTGGCCTACGTTCACGAACAAAAACGACAAAAAAATTCCACAATAACCAAAGAAAATTACAAAAGCCTGTCCAAAAATCTCTCACCACCTAAATCTCGAGTACACTCAAAATCTCTCAACCCAAAATTAAAAGCTCAGGGTACAGTTTGCTAAAATTAAAAGTTTTGGGTACATTGTGTGAAAAATGAATATTTTGAGGTGCAAGGGTACAATTTACTCTAAAAAGAAAATACTTAATAGTGTTGTGGAATATAAATCTGACGCACTTTCGCACCAAATTAAATCCATACCAAATGGAGACCAGCGGAAGAGCACCATTTTTAACCCGATTGATCATAGCCCACTTTGCATTGATGGTCAATTTCTATGAAACAATCAATGCAAAGACTAAGCATCACTGTCCCCCTTCATTCTGCGGCCATCTCCACAATATTAGTTACCCTTTTCGACTTAAAACCGATCCTAAACACTGCGGTGATTCAAGGTATGAGCTCTCCTGCGAGAACAACATTTCCATATTATCCTCGATTTACCCAGATAGTTACAAGTTCTACGTACACGCAATCAATTACAATAACTACACAATTAGAATTGCTGATCCATATTTTCAGAAGAAAAATTGCTCCGGCTCTATTTCAGTCAATTTTCTGTACATGGGCGGATTCAGGCTCAATCATAATCCATTTGAAACGGGAAGAATGTTCATACGAATTGGAAAAGGAGGGTACAATATGCGTTTTGACCAATTTGAAACGGCAATAAGGTATCAACCGAATCGAGAGTCCATGAAAGTCTACCAACTCGTAGAGACCATAGTGTTCTTGACCTGTGAAAAACCGGTGAGGAAACCTCATCATTACGATTACATAGAAAGATATCCTTGCAGCAAAAGTCTATATTCCTATGTTGTTGGTGAAAACTTTACGTTTTCAGACTTGGAGGAGTCATGCCGTATAGACCAAATGTCTCTAATATCGACAAGGAGGGGATCGGCCAATCTCGAGAATAAGACTACTTCCTATAAAGACATCCACAATGAGCTTGTCTATGGTTTTGAGCTTTCATGGCTGCCCAGTTTCAGAGAACATAATTTATTTGGAGAGGAGTCTAATTGCTACGTCGAGGAAGATTCCAACAAGGTTCATTGCAATTCAAGCTCTGCATATCAATGTCAAAGAAATGGAAAATCTTGCAGTACTGGTAAGGATCCGATCTCAAAACATGCTAGCCTTTGGTTTTTTTTTTTTTTTTTTTTTTTTTTTTTCTTTAAATCTTTTGTAATTATTTTTGAGAGAAAAAACTATGAGGGGAAACAATCTTCCTACCCGCTTAGAGCTTAGAGTTTAGAGCTCGTAAGTGAACGGTCTTCATTAATATGAGAAATTATTTCTTTAAAAATGCTTCGTTGCTGTTTTATTTTTCATTTTGTTGTGTTTGCTTTCAGTTTTGTTGTTCATTTTCTTAGCTTTTTGGTGGGAATTTGTAGGTAGGAAATGTACTTTTTCGTTACCAGTAGGAACTGTTATTTTAATAGTTAGATTAAGTTTTCAGCAGTTGATCCATGATTGGGAGTTATTCTGTCCTATTTAAATTTTAATTAATAGGGTACTAGTTCCATGAGCGGTTGATCCATCAGCGTTATACACTAGTTCTAATTAATTAATATGGTTTTTTTTACTAATTAATTTTTCTTTTTCCCTTAATCTTGCAGGCTTCCTGGAAAAAATTAGCTCCTCCGTTGCATGTACGTGCAAAGATTTCTCTTTCACCCTTACAGTTATTTTTCGTTGTCATAATAATTTTCCTGACACACCCCCAATAAAGAAGAATAAAATCTTGTGCTAACAAAGGAGATCATGAAAGGAAGATCAGTTGATATATATTTATACAGATGTATATGTGTGTGTGTGTTTGTGTGTGCGTATAAGAAAACAAGTATTTGGCATGATTTTCTTATTGTTGTGTTTCTAGAAACAGTAAAGTCGTAATTTCAAAAGGGACACATTTACACGAGGAAAAATTTGATACAGCTGATATCAACTTGATTAATTTTTGTCCTTTGTATAGTTGGTTAATTTTTGTGTTTTGTTTTGGTTTTTGCAATTTGATTAAGATATCAACTTACAATTTTTTTTTTTTTTTTTGGTCTCCCCATTTGGATGATTTTTTTGTTTGTTGCAGTTTACTACTGGAAACTACGCATGTACTTATACAACGGTAAGACTTCTTTATTGTTTTTTCCTCTCTATTATTCCAGCTAAATTTGAATGCAGGCTAAGGTATCGCTAAATGTTTGGCATATATAAATGAAAACAAAGATAATGATATTTAAGAAACTTTGCTATATGTTTATTAGGCTTCTCCAGTAGTACTACCTGTTCCTTTTAACTACTACAAATTACTGTTGTTTTAACGTTGGGTTGAGATTTCAATGGGTTGATTGTGAATATCCATGTTACAAATTTGCAGCATGTAATACAAAACTATTACAATCATAAATCAAACCGTTGAAAACATAATCTAACGGCTAAAATAACAGTACCTACTAATAATTAAAAAGAGCAATTCCCACTGGAGAAATTCCCTAAGGAAAAATGGAAATCATCCAGACATACGCAATTGTTTTTTTGAAAAGTAGATATTTGGAATTTTATGCACTAATGATAGTTTTTGTAATTATTTACAGAGCTACTATGGGGACCAAGATTAATTTGTACTATTCTTATGATTTCCTTTTTGATTTACAAATGGAATACGCGGCATTGGTCGATGTATGATAACATTGAAAATTTTCTCCAAAGTCATGTCAACCTAATGCCTATAAGGTATTCTTATTGGGAGATTAAAGAGATGAGCAATGGCTTTAAGGTTAAACTTGGTGAGGGAGGCTTTGGCTGTGTGTATAAGGGAAAACTTTCCAGTGGTCGCTCGGTTGCAATTAAGATGTTGGGTAAATCCAAAGTGAATGGACAAGATTTCGTGAATGAAATTGCTCCTATGGGAAGAATTCACCATGTTAATGTGGTGCGCTTGATTGGTTTCTGCTTTGAGGGGTCAAAGAGAGCTCTTATATTTGATTTCATGCCTAATGGATCACTTGATAAGTTTATCTTTTCAAAAGAAGGAATCAGTAACTTCCTAAGTTATGAAGAAATACATAAGATCTCTCTTGGAGTCGCTCGTGGTATTGAGTATCTGCATCAAGGATGTTACATGAGAATCTTGCATTTCGATATTAAGCCTCACAACATTCTTCTGGATGAGAATTTTATTCCAAAAGTTTCTGATTTTGGACTGGCACGATTATGCCCATTGGTTGATAGTAAAGTATCATTAACTGCAGCAAGAGGAACAATAGGATACATAGCTCCAGAATTGTTTTACAAAAACATTGGAGGAGTTTCTTACAAAGCTGACGTCTATAGCTTCGGAAAGCTGTTGATGGAAATGGCAAATAAAAGGAGTAATGCAAATGACAATGCAAAAGTTGAAAATTCAAGTGAAGAAACCTACTTTCCGTTATGGATATATGACCGAATTAGTAAAGGAAAAGACATGGAAATAGAAGATGCCACTGAGGAGGAATTGAAAACTGTAAAGAAGATGATCATAGTAGCATTGTGGTGTATACAATTGAAGCCTTGTGATCGCCCTTCGATGACCAAAGTCATAGAAATGCTCGAAGGAGAACTCGACTCCCTACAAATGCCTCCAAAGCCTTACCTATATCCGCAAGTGCAAGCACAAGTTAAGCACAGCGTTGAGGATGCTGGGGAGACATCATGTTCAATATCAACATTATCAGAAGAGGACTCCGAAGAGCCTGGTTCGGTCTCCGATGTTGCGTGTCAAGATAACGATCAGTTTGTGAGTTTACAAGAGATCAGTCATTAAGACCCCTATATATTAGTATTCTCAATTGCATGTCTAGCCAATGTGGGATTTTGTTCGCACATTCCCACACTGCAATTATAATCCTTTGTATTTTCAGGAAAAAAAAAAGAAAAAAGAAAAAAAAAATCTAGTCCTCTGCATATCTAGTTTGCTTGGTCTATGCTTGTCATTTACTCGTAATATTAGAATTTTCATATATACAATCGTTTCAGGTCTTCCATAAAAATTCTATATATCGTGAATTCCAGGTTAGAGAGCATTGGTTACAGCAACATTAGAGCCATATATAAGAAAGTGTTAATTTCTATATTAATTCTTCATTTGATTTTTGTGTCTTGAGTATTTAGTGAGCGCTATCTTTACGTTACAATTTTGATGAGAGTTTTAACCGGTCGTGGATCTCTACTAAGAGACTAGTGGGGGCACTGAAGAAAATGATAGTTTTGCCCCCCATATAGTTCAGCAATTCTCTCTCTCTCTCTCTCTCTCTCCTCTCTCTCTCTCTCTCTCTCTCTTTAATTTCTCCCCACCAATAAAAGTTTCTACTTTTAATTTACTTTATGTATGTACTTAGTTTTCTTAACTTAGTTTTCTTATTTTCTTACTCTTGATCTCTTCTCTTAATATTGTTTCTCTTTCTTTCTATTTTGATTTTGGCTTTAAAAATCAACACCCACCAGGTTGATCTATTTAAATGTGTGCTTATCGATAACTTTCCAAAAGTAAATCTTTTCATAGCTAGTTATTTTGAGGTCGAGGTAAAGCTGAAAAAACAAAACGGTTAGCTTATTATTTGTTTACTGTAACGTCTGTAAATTTAAATACGGACAAATGTGTATAAGAAATAAATTGTTATTTATTAGTGTGTCAATTTTCACGTTTGTGAAAAAATATTTTCATTTTACATCACGGTAAATTTTAAAATTTTCACTTATACCCCATTTGTTTAATCTTTTACAATTTAACTTTTACTTGTTACATACAACTTGTTTCACAAAAAAAAAAAAAAACAAAAACAAAACATTATATTAGTGTAAATATCTCTTATCTCAACATTATGTTCCAAACCCATGCATATTTGACCCATAATCACCATCTTTGACCTGTTTCAGAAATTAGCCAATAACTAGTGTCTAGGGTCATTTTTGAGAAAAATACTATTTCACAAAAGTTGTTCAAAACGCAATGTTCTTCAACTTGGTGTGCTTACATTTTGAAACTATGTTTTTATCTTGGTTTTCTAACCCAAAACAGCGTTGGATTCAATTTCTGGCTCAATAATCTAGTTTTCAATTTTGGTCCGAAATTGAAAATTTTCAACGTTTAGTTTTTGACACATCTTCAATCACTTCACCAACTCATTTTGCACATCTTACTCCTCCTATTCTTTATTCCAACCGAAATTACTTTATATTCATAAACTAAATTTGGGTAGAATTCCGCCTGATTTTTAATATTTCCCGAGTTATCCATAGTCGTTTTATCCGTTGTTTACGTTATAAATATATTTTTCAAAAAATTTTCTTAATACCTTCTTTTAAATACATATATTTTTCATGTTTACGCTATGAAAACTAAGTAGTAACGGCTTACTAGATCGGGTCGTCACAGCGCAGGGGAAATGAAGTGCACCACCATATTCTTTTCTTAACAAACAAAAAATAATTATAATAATAGTAACTCCAAATTGGAGATAAATCAGATACATGGGAATTAGCTATCAGCTGTTTCTGTGGGACCATGGACATATATATATGGGAGAAAGAGGAAAATAGGTCAAAATTTGAGATGAATTAAAATTAATAGGCCAATAGTTTACATAAGTTAATAAATAGGCCAAATTATTATTTTCATCCATAACTTGTCTGGTTATGAACCATAACTTGACAAGTTATTATTCATAATTGTCCATAACTTGTCCGGTTATGTACCATAACTTGATAAGTTTGTCCATAACTTATCTGGTTATGAACCATAACTTGACAAGTTATGGCCTATTAATTTCTATAACTAAAAATTGGCCTATATACTTTCTTAAACTTTTCATATTGGCCTATTTTCTATTATTTCGCTATATATATATATTGATGGAAGAATTTTGTTTTCTAGGGAACCTTTTATGTCACGCTATAAATGACTTTGCGTGGATGACATTTTAGCCAGAAGAAGCTCGGGTAACCCATAATTACCTAGTCTTGTTTGAGTTGTGATTTAAATTGTGAAACAAACAAAATAGCAAGACTCGAAACTCCTTTAGATGTGGTCCAATCTCTTGGGGCCAGCCATGGAAATTTTCGGTGCATATGCAAGATAACTTGTAATGAAGACTTTGAACTTGACTTAAGTGAATACGACAATATAACATATGAAAAAGGATCAACAGGGTATAAATTTGTCGCAGCTTCCACGAAGCTAGATAGCTTTGGTCCCAAAAAAGATGAGCGACGACTTCGAAATTAACAAGTATGTCACCTCTTAACGTGAACTATGTACAATTTTGACTATGCAAGCTGTTGGGATATATGCCCATAAATCAAATAAGATGTAAATATTTTGCTGATTATCAATGAAACGAGGAATTTTTTCAATATTATTTTGCATACATGTGATGTTTTATAAATATCAAAATCCCTAGATTATTTTTTGATGTAACTTTAAACATTGTATATAATCGTTATATGCAGAGGATAATATTTGAAATAAAATAATCTAAACTTGTCCGTAATTATAAATTAAAGTTGGGATCTTTAATTTAAAATTACTAATGCGGTTCATTATATTCTGAATGAAATAATCTTATCCTAGATTGTTAATAATGAGATTGTTGGAATGAAAGCATTTTATGTAATATGATTACATATGACCGGAACGCGACTAATTATGAATCTCTAATAAAATCCGTTATTAAATAGAGTATTCAATATTAATCAATGATGGTCATATATGTATTAATCTTAATTCTGAGTAATTAATAAACTCCTATTTATGATATTATGTTCTTTGACATATTGAGTAATGACACATGTGAATAGTGTCAAAGTCTTGGTATATTGGGAGCATAGTGAAATAAATAGCCAGGAATATTAATTTACAAGATGAAATTCATTCCTTCATAATGAAGTAGAGGGACGGTTCCCATAAGTCTTGATTCGAGACTTGAATAATAAGAGCGCTCAATTTTATGATTGGATCATAAATATATTATTCATTCATAAAATACATACCTTTTTGCTATTAACTATTGTTTTTAGCAAAAAATCTTAATGCCAAGACTTTTTGGTTTGGCACTTTTTAGAGGATTCAAACCATGATTTGAATCATGGTATATGGTTCGCAACAGTGTTTTCTCTCACAAAAAATACACGTAAATTAAAAATGATTCTAATCATATGATTTTAATTTATGAACCAAACGTCACCTAACCTAAAATTTGCTTTTGAGACTAAAATATTGTTGAGTATGGCTTTAATTAAGCCCGTTAGCTTGCTTTGGGCTTTGGGCCAAGGCCCATATCCTTCCCTATCAGCAAGCCTTGCCGAGATTTACCTAAGCGTATACATTGATATATGCATGTGGTTTAGCAGGGGCAGCCGTAAGAGTATAGAGCATCCGCACGTTTGGTTATCCCCATTGATACACAGTCTTCTCTCTTTAGTTTCTTTTGAGTGAGATTTTATCAGCAAATTTAATTATTTGGTATTTAGTATTCTTCCTTTTACGTTGAAAGATATTTGACAAGCTTTTGTAATCTTCTTTGTTTATAGTGAAATTTCTTCGCCGTTTCTGTTCATGGACGTAGGTTAAAAGCTGAACCACGTTAAATCCTTGTGTCTTTAGGATTTGTCTGTTATTCATATTTTGTTTTGAAACTATGTATTTTTTGTCTATTCATAGAAGTAAATGCTGAAGATGGTTAAAACAAGATACAAATAAATAATGAAGAAAATCACTTTTAATTTTAAAATCCAACTTCATGACCCTTCGCTTTTAAAAATTCCAATGTTTATTAACCTTTTTCAATGTTCACAATTGATTCAAGTCACTCGGATGAGAACTTTAGGATGAGAAAAAATTCAAACTTTTCTCTTACGATGGCAAGATCGAAGACTAAAACCTTCACTCGATGTGACATGAGAAGGTAGCAGATAAGAATGAATAAAATCGAAAGGAAATGGCATTTTCACATTTATTTATATTCAAAATCCAGACAAACTATTTTTTGTTTTTTTGTTTTTTTGAAGATTCATCTATACACTAGTAGAAAATTATTGATACGTTGTCTATTACGATTTCAACAGATTTTATACGTATAAGACTAAAACTTATAGTGAAGACTTGGAAAAATGAAGACGACAGAATTAGGAAATTAAGTATCAAAAAAGAGACATTTATGGCAGCTTCCATGAAGCTACAGCAGCGAAAATGAGATGAGCAAGAAGTCTTCACTACAATTCTACAAAAATGACATTTATTAAAAAATGAAAATAAAAAAGTCTACAAAATGGAGTTTCTGGACATCTTCGGGCAAAGACTATAACAGTGAAGACTTGGAACTTTTCCTTCAAAATAAAATTTCAAAAAGGACATGGAAGTGTAAGTGAATATGATAGTAAAAATAAACATCAAAAGACTGCATTCGTATCCACGGTTGAGAATGCGCAAACAAAAACTCTACGTTAATGACTATATATTGGATTGAAAACAAATTTAAAAGGACTTGGGCTAGTATATATTAACCTTCCGATGTATAAGAGCCAGATTCCGGTTGTAGTTATTTATAATCTTGACAATCTTGTATCTTTACATGATTAATGGAAGGCTGTAATGGTGAAAAGTAAGAACTCCGCGTTTTCTTTTTTTCTTTTTTTACCGTTTTTTTTTTTTTTCAATTTTCTATCACTCAATAAAATACCATGGAGCGCACAGGCCATGCATAACTAACGCTTTGGGAAGACTTTCAAGGAAGACTAGTAACTTTTATGGTTGTAGATATAGATTAGAAAAAAAGGAATAAAATCATGGGAGAAAGAGGGAAATAGGCCAAGACTTGAGATGAATTAAAATTAATAGGCCAATAATTTACATAAGTTAATAAATAGGCCAAATTATTGTTTTCGTCCATAACTTGTCTGGTTATGAACCATAACTTGACAAGTTATTTCCGGTTTTTGTCCATAACTTGTCCGGTTATGAACCATAACTTGATAAATTTATCCATAACTTATCTGGTTATGAACCATAACTTGACAAGTTATGGTCTATTAATTTTTATAACTAAAAGTTGGCCTATATATTTTCTTAAACTTTTCATATTGGCCTATTTTCTACTATTTTCCTAAAATCATTCCAGTATCCTATATTATAATAACCGTCTCTTTAATATTTTATATTTTTTATAATATTAATACGATATTTTTATCCTTAAAGAAAAGTTCTTATTCAACACCTTGAGACTTATTTTTAGGATATGAAAAAACATCGGTATTAGGTACTCACATTGGTACATCAGTATTACCACCACTAATATAAGGTAGACTACGTCTGTGAGAATCATACTGTAAGATTCATTTTTTATTAATGAGTGGTACTCACATTACTGATGCCTTGTAGTATTATTATCCTTGTTTCATTCGTATAATGCCGAAAAAAATGCATGGAAGACTCACTAAACTTTTCACGATGGGTTATATATAGCATCAATAAGTACTCATTTCCATCAATAAGTAACAATTACTAAAAGAATAATAACAACAATTAACCATTATAGCCAGTGTAGAGAAAAAAATATAGTGGGAGTACTGTAAAAGAAATAAAGATATTACTTTACTATTTTTTTATTATCGAGCTAAAGCACAGTTAAATCTTGCTTGTAAAATGATGACACAAAAATATATTTCACTTATTCAGTGAGGACATAGGTTACAAGACCATATAATTAAAAATTATGAAACATTTTATGGGTAAAAATTGAAATTTCAAAAATGGAGTTGGGGCTCGTGCTACCAGAATACAATTAATATGGCTTCTCCATCGCGATAGCAAGATTAGAGAATATCAATCCCTCCCACCAATTTAAACAAGGTAATATGACAGGAATACTAAATTTTTTTTTCCCTTTCTTGTGTGACTAGTTGGCGAGAAGACAATCTCGTCCCATTGTGATCCTTAATTTCCCAAGTAAATGTAGCACGTGACTTGCTAATATTTGTATGAAGATTAACAGATTATGATGGAAATCAAACTTACTTATTTTGAGGATATAATATAGAGTACATTACAACAAAAGAAAAGACAAATTATATATGCTACAACAATAACTTAAACGTGCTCTCATTCAGCTATAGTTTCTAACTCTATGGTCATACGCCTTGCAGGATTTGTTTGTGACACTGGACCTATTGCAGTAAAAGGACTAGGCGGCATGGTTAATTCCTCTTCTCCTTCCAACATTTGAACCACATCTTTCATTGTAGGACGACCCATTGGATGCCACTGGATGCACCAAAGTCCTACAATTGCAAGTTTCTTTGCAATTTTAGAATCTCCACTTCCCTGATCAAATTGTATCTGTTAGTTAGCTGCTTTTAGGACTGCAACTTGTCCACGTGTTAGATAATTGTTAATGCTTCCTTAAATGTGTCCACATGTTCTTTATGTTTCCTTCAATATGTCGACGTGTCATGTATGCTTTCAATTTATTTGTTTTGAGTTTGGCCTAGTCTTCAGGAAGTAGTTAGTTTGTTCTAGACGTGTTGCAATTTATGGCTTGATTCTCGGCCACTATGTTAGTTGTTCAGTTTTTTCCTTTTTTATATAATGTAAGCTTGATGCATCATGAATTAATAGAATTCCCAGTTTGCATTCCCGTATATCTTCCTCTTGTTTTTTCATCTTTAAAAACTAACAATTGGTATCAGAGCTCTCTTCTTAAGGGATCTGTGTGAGTTTGACGAGTCATGGAAGCTGAAGCTAGTTTCTCATCCATTGCTCCACCGGTGTTTGATGGAGACAACTACCAGATTTGGGCAGTTCGCATGGAGACATACTTGGATGCTTTGGATCTTTGGGAAGCAGTGGAAGAAGACTATGAAATCCCTGCACTTCCAAACAATCCCACCATGGCACAGATCAAAGCGCAGAAGGAGAAGAAGACAAAGAAGTCAAAGGCCCAAGCATGCTTGTTTGCTGCGGTGTCATCAACAATTTTCATGAGAATAATGTCCCTTAAGACAGCTAAGTCTATATGGGATTATCTCAAGGAAGAATATGCAGGAGACGAAAGGATAAGAGGAATGCAGGTCTTGAATTTGATAAGGGAATTCGAGTTGCAAAAGATGAAGGAATCTGAAACAATTAAAGAGTATTCAGATAGACTTCTCGGCATTACAAACAAAGTGAGGCTGCTTGGGTCTGAATTAAGTGATTCAAAGATTGTAGAGAAGATCCTTGTCACAGTGCCTGAGAGGTATGAAGCGACAGTTACAACCTTGGAAAATACCAAGGATCTGTCAAAGATTCCCTTAGCGGAATTACTTAATTCCCTGCAGGCACAAGAGCAGATGAGGCTTATGAGGCAAGATGTCAACACTGAAGGAGCCTTACCTGCAAATCATCATGGAGCTGACAAAAACAAGAAGAAAAAGAAGAAAGGCCAAGAGGGAAACTGGGTTTCTTCTGCTTCGAGTAGCAACAAAAGCAAAAATGGAAGTTTCAAAGGTAAATACCCTCCTTGCCATCACTGTGGGAAGAAAGGTCACCCTCCATTCAAATGTTGGAGGAGGCCTGACGCTAAATGTTCCAAATGCAATCAGATCGGACATGAGGCAGTGATATGCAAGAATAAAAACCAGGTGCAGGAAGCTGATGCTCAAGTTGCAGACCAAGAGGATGAAGATCAACTTTTTGCGGCATCTTGCTTTGCAAATCAAAGTTCGACTGAAAGTTGGTTAATTGACAGCGGCTGTACCAACCACATGACCAATGACAAGGAACTCTTCAAAGATTTGAAGCCAACTGACATTACTAAAGTCAGAATCGGCAATGGTGATTACATCTCTGTCAAAGGGAAAGGGACAATCGCCATAACCAGCACTGTAGGCACAAAGAGAATTTCTGATGTTCTCTACGTACCAGAATTTGACCAAAATTTGTTGAGTGTAGGTCAATTGATTGAAAAAGGCTTTAAAGTGATCTTTGAAGATTGTTTCTGTCACATTCTTGATGTCATGGGTCAGGAAATTCTCAAAGTGAGAATGAAGGGCAAAAGTTTTTCTTTTGATCCCATCAAAGAAGAACTTGCTGCATTTTCCACCGAAGCCAGCAACACCGAGATATGGCACAAGAGACTTGGTCATTGTCACTTGCAAAGGATGCAGCTCATGAAGAAAAAGGAGCTCACGGTTGGCTTACCAACCTTTGGAGATCACTTACCAAATTGTCATGCTTGTCAATACGGTAAACAAAAACGGAGAGCATTCCCAAAGTCAACTTGGAGAGCCACTCACAAGTTGCAGCTTGTCCACACAGATGTATCCGGTCCTCAAAGAACCATATCATTAGCAGCAGGCATAGAACACCAGCTTACTGCTCCCTACACGCCACAACAAAATGGAGTTAGTGAAAGGAGAAACAGATACATAATGGAGATGACCAGATGTATGCTTCATGACAAGGAGTTGCCAAAGAATTTTTGGGCTGAGGCGGCTAGTACTGCGGTTTTCTTGCAGAACAGATTGCCTACCAAGGCATTGAAGGATAAAACTCCATTCGAGGCATGGTATGGCTATAAACCTTCACTCAATTTCCTTAGAGTGTTCGGTTGTATGTGTTTCTCTCACGTTCCACAGGTCAAGCGTGATAAACTTGACAAGAAGTCAGAACCAGGCATCTTCGTCGGTTACAGCTCTTCCTCTAAGGCCTACAAGGTGTATCAACCTCAAACAGGGAAGATAATTGTCAGTAGAGATGTGTTCTTCAATGAAGATGAGAAGTGGAACTGGGAACAGACAAAAGAGACATCCACGAGCAAGCAGAAATCAAGTCTTCCCTTCCAAACAACAGAAGAGCAAGCATCAAAACAGTGGCAAGAAGAATTGGAAGATGATCCACCAATCCGTGGAACAAGACTGCTCTATGATATCTATCAGAGATGCAATGTGGCCATTTGTGAACCTGCGGGTTATGAAGAAGCCATTAAAGACCAGAAATGGAAGAAGGCAATGGAAGAGGAGTTGTCAATGATCAAAAAGAACAAGACTTGGGAGCTAGTTGATAGACCGAAGGATAGAAAAGTTATTGGAGTGAAATGGGTGTTTAGAACCAAGCTCAATGCAGATGGATCCATCAACAAACACAAAGCCAGGCTAGTTGTTGTAATGACCGGGAAAAATTTAGGTCTAATCCGGACAGTCCAGTATTTGACTAAATTCTTTCCGGAATAGTAAGTAGTAGAATTTTGATGTAATCAAGAAAAAGTTATGTAAAAACTTTATGTACGGGATAAAATTTCCCAAAATATGTAAAGTTATAGTATATGTATATATATATGCATTATATATATAATTATTTCTAAGTACGTTTCATAAGACAGAAAACTAAGTTACAGTAAGTATATATATATATATATATGAATGATTATGTTAGGTACGGTTTAAAAAAAATAGAAATACGTTTCTTTAAAAAAAAATTAGATTATCTACATATATATATACATTCTCACGGTAATAGTGAGATAAAAAAAAAAGAGTGAAAAGTATAGTTACGTAAGGTGGACATGGGTTGTACATGCAATAATGCCACTTGGCATTGTTACATGCGTAAGCTATTTTATAGCTTGGTGACTCACACTCACAGCAACTTGATAATTCAAGTTGACTTCAAAAAAAAAAATTACAACCACCGTAAGAGTAAGAATAGCAGAGTTACGAAGGAAAGAAGAAAAAAGCAAGCAGAGAGTTACGAAAAAAAAAACAGAGAAAGTGATTCGTAAAAAAAAAGACAGAGAGTTGTGAAAATCAAGCAGTTTCACTGAAATTTCTTCCATTCAATCCGGTAGAAACGTAACCTAAGGAGTTCTAGCGGAAAAACCTCAACTTCTGGAGGTAAGATTTTAGAGTTTTTGTGAGAATTCTATATTTTCTTGATTTAGATGAATAGTAACCCATCTCAGAAAAACTTCCGTTTAAGTGAAAATTGAAACTGAGATTTTGTAGAGTATCGTAATAAGAATTTAACGGTGTAAGTGTTAAGACAATTGAATAAAGTTTTGGTGGATTTCTATCGAAAATCCGTGAGCCTAGATTAAGAAAGAACATATGTTTTGTTCAATTTTATGTTGGAATCTGTGTTCAGGAATGTGAATCTTGACTTCAGGTACTAGAATCAGAAGTAGAACGAGTTATTAGAAACTCGAGAAACGAGAAAAATAAGGCGAAACTCTGCCGAAATTTAGTTTGAGTAATTTGAACTAAAACTGGATTTCAAGAGGAATATAGGATTAAAGTGTGAAAAGAAAGATGTTTTGATAATTGGTGATGGTTAGAAACCGAACACAACAAGAATTCACAGTTTTAGACCAAAATTGAAAATTAGGCCCATGACTGAGTAATTTGCACGATTTTAGTGCAAATCGTTGAGATAGAAAATAGTTTGAGATTGAATACCGAACATAAAGATTGTAAACCTTTCCGAAGTAAATTTCAAAGTAATTATTGATCTTAGATTCTGAATCTAACGATCGAAAAATTTATGCAATAGGGCCGATTAACGGTTGAAGTTGGAAAGCGTCAAGGGAGACAAAGGACGTGTTGTTAGTGAAACTTCGGTAAGTACAATAGTTTTTCTATGGCTATATCGCGAACAAGCTTACTTTTCTATGTTGCACAAAAATTGTGCATATAGTAGAATTTTGAATGTTAGATATAATGTGAATGCTAGATACTATGTTAGGTAAGTATCTACAAGACTTATGTAATCGTAGAACTTTATTCTGCAAAAAAGTATGTATCGATGTTAAGTCGAGATCAAACTAAGAGAAATGAAAGGTTAAACTTTAACGAAAAGTTAATCTCATTATTAAATGCCACAAATTCATAAGATTTAACTACAGTTACCGTTTCAATGAGAAAATTGATAAACGGTAAGAGACTAAACGTCCTATTTGTACCAGCCTTCGAAGGAAAGGTTATTATGAGACTATGAAAGATATGAAACCGTGACTGAGTTGGATTGGTTAGCTACCCCACTCCTCACTGGTTATGCGCGCTATGGAACAATAGGACAGGGCCCCTAAGAAGTAAAAGACAAGAAAATGAAACACGGAAATCATTGCGTATAACAGTATGGTATCCGTAAATAAGAATGAAAAGAATGAGAAATACAGAACGAAAGTCGTTGAGAATTCTTTACTAGGTTATATGATATGAATGCATATATGGGTATGCATAATTATTGCATCTGTTATGAGCTATTGATACTTGCTGAGCGAAAGCTCATTAAGTTTGTTCATGTTCTAGGAAGCACAGGTAAGGCACCGACTCCCTAAAACTTGATGCTGGGCATGCAGAGAGGGTGTAGCAGTTAAATGTGGGCAAGTGGGTTGTGGATGCATCACGTGTTTTGGAAACGCTGCTGAACTTTATATGTAAAATAAAATAGTGTTTTATGTATTTTGATGACTGATGTAATAGAATGTTACCAGAATGCTACAACATTTTAACGTACATGGTAAGAATGAAAAAAAAAATGGCCTGAAATTTTAAGAAGTTATAATTAGGGTTGTCATAGAGGTTAAGAAATGGTAAGTATGAGCATAAGATGATGACCAAAAGTTAGGGTCGTCACAGTTGGTATCAGAGCGATGGTTCTGCCACCCACCCACATTCTGCTAAGCATCTGACTCTACATTGTCCAAGTAAGTTATTCATTCTTTTGAATTTAGAATTCAATGTGTGAATTTTGTCCTTATAGGATATACGATATGGTTCGAACAAGGCGAACTCGGATGATACCCAGAGGGTTGCATAGAAGAAGTATCCAGGGTTCAGGAAGGAGAAGACGTCCACATAGTCTACCTTCAGTACAAGAAGTGGAACCTATTCCTATAGAGGTACCCCTACAACCCTTACAGCCTATTAGAGTAGCTGAGCCACCCCCGATTGATAGGGAAGTGCAAGTAGCAATGTTTAGAGACCCAATAGGATCTAGGGTCGCCGCAAGAGCTGCTTTTGCACTTTATCAGTGTAATCCCCCTATATATGATGGTCAGACTCACCCAACCAAATTACCGGAATGGCTACACCGAATTGAATATTTGATGGTAGCCTGTGATATTGATGAGAGTGATTGGGTGATTCTAGCCGCCGGCCTATTAGAGTCTAACGCTAGACAGTTTTAGAGAGGTGCGGTGGAAACAAGGAATGCGCATGAGGTGCCAAGGGGCAATTTTTGTAGTTTACTGCTAGCTCAATTTCCACCGAGAGAGGTACCTGTAAGGATGGCACCAGAGGTTGCCTCTACCTCACAGGCTCAACCACATACTGGGGAGACCGAATTTAAGAAAATGGAGAAGTATATATACAAGGTCGATAAATTTAAGATGCGACCTTATGACACTGTGGCAATCTACGCTGATCGGTTCTTTAGTGAGATTATGACTGATTCCACTATTTAGTTAAAAGAACAGGATGCATGTTTCATATTATGGAGAGGGTTAACAGAAGAGTTACAAACTATGGTATTTCCACGATGGGAAGTTACATATACCCTCACCCAGTTTGTAGAGGAAGTAACGAAATTAGAAGAAACTTTAGCTATAGAACGAGAGGAGCAGGAACGACGCGTTAGTGAGCGTCGAATGGAGTTTGAACGTAGGCAGAGAGAATACCTACGTAGAAATAGATCAGTGGAGGTTGGAGTAGAAATTGGAACAACATCATCACCCCAACAACAGGGACAAGCAAATGTGGATTCCCAAAACATCGCACATACAAGTGAGGAAGAAGGTCCGGTGGAGGATTTTTGGGAGGCCACTGGGAATTAAGCTAATGTACAATATGATGTAATGTTTTGATGATAATGTTACATTTTGGCAATGTAAAAAAAAAAAAATGTACTGTGAATGTATAAGATAATCATACTTGTCTTGTGTAAGTAATGAATGATGAATGTATATGTATGTTTGAGCGGATATGTGTATGTATGTGTATACAGGTATACAAATGAATCTAATATAAAAAAATGTTGTTACCTAGGGATGCATTTTTTTTTTAATGATAAGTGTGGTTAAAATACTGCCAGAATGCCACCACATTTAATAGAAGTTGTATTATTTTTAAAACAACTTTATGTTATGAAATGATGTTAAGATTTATTTAGATTCATACATACACACATATCCGGAAAGTTAACTATGTTTACCATTATTCTTCTTATGTAGACACACGAAAACATGGTTCGTCCACGTAGAGAACGATTGGTCCAGGAACTAGGAGGGGATTTAGCTGCCACCATAGCTAATTTACAAGCCAGACTTGAGGCTCAAGAGAATGAGAATAGAAATTTACGGGCACAGTTAGAGCAAAGAGACCAGGAACAAGAGCGAAGAAGAGCGCCACCTGTTCAACCGGCACCGCAACCAGAGCCTGCGGCGATGCCAGAAATGGTGCCACAAGCTATGCCAATTGCTAATCAGGAACCATTATATGTACGGTTTCGTAGGATGAAGCCACCAGAATTTGAAGGTTCCACTGACCCACTAGAAGCTGAGGAGTGGTTAACTTCACTCCAAACGATTTTGGATTTCATGAATCTAACGGAGCAAGAAAAAGTTCTCTGTGCTTCGTATGTGTTAAAGAAAGATGCCCGCTACTGGTGGGAGACAGTGGTAATAAGAAGGAATGTAACAATGATGACTTGGAATGAATTCTTAGGGGAATTCAATGCTAAGTACTATGATACTGTAGGTCTCCGAGCTCAACAAAATGAATTCAATAATTTGAAGCAAGGTGATATGACTGTTATGGAGGCTTGTCGTAAGTTCGATCGATTGGCAAGGCTATGCCCTCAGCTAGTGCCAACAGAAATGGAAAGGGTGCGACGAATGTTAGTGATGTTTCGCCCTGAAATAGCTACAGTAGTAGATAGTGGGGAAAGACCACCCACAACAGTGGCGGATTGTGTTGGTAGAGCAGTCCGAGCAGAATATCACCTAGCCCAAGCTAAAGAAGAGAGAACCAAATTCTGGGATGCCAAGAAAAAGGAACAAGCCCAAGCAAAGCAAACCCCAAAGGGGAATCAAAAGAATAATCAAGCTGGTCAGAGTAACCAAGCTAACAGAACTGGACAAGGAAATCGACCTCTGCAGAGTCGTCCACAAAATAACCAGAACCCGAATAAGAGAAAGAGAAATTTTGGTGGAAATCGAAACCTTAATTCCCAAAATCCGCAACAGAGGCAAGATCGCAACACAAATATAGTTGAGTGCTCTAAGTGCGGAAAGAAACATTCGGGTGTATGTCGTTATGGAACAAACAGTTGTTATACATGTGGCAAAGAGGGCCATTTTTCCTGGAATTGTCCTCAGAATTCAAATAGACAGCCTATTAACCAGGCAAATGCGATGCAGATAAGAGTTGAGGAAATGCAACCTCAGCAAGATGGAATAGAAGTCCCATCGCAAACCAATGCTAGGTTGTTGGCATACACGAAAAATGATGCAGAAGCTGGCACATCAAGAGTCGTGACAGGTCAGCTTACTATTGCTCAGCACTTAGTATACGCATTATTTGATTCCGGTGCGTCACATTTGTTTGCATCATATGGATTTGCTGAGAAATTAAATTATGCTATGAATAGAATTGGTCAGACATTTAGGACTACCCTGCCATCCGGGGAAATTCTATTGTCAGAATTTAGGTTAGAGCATGTACCAATAGTCATAGCTAACAGGGAGCTATACACAAATCTAGTCGTATTAAAGATAATCGACTACGACGTCATCCTAGGAATGGATTTCTTAGGAAAATATCAAGCTACTATCGATTGTCGTAATAGGAAGGTGATTTTCTGACCCGATGGGGAAGAAACTTTTGAGTACGTTGATCGCTCTAAACATACCCCCAGACGAGTAATTAATGCAATGGAGGCAAAGAAATTACTTTCAAGTGGTTGTGAAGGATATCTAGTTCATATTGTGGATACGACTAAAACTGATAAGTTGCAACCAAAAGATGTGCCGATAGTTCAGGATTTTTTGGAAGTTTTTCCAGAAGAATTGCCAGGATTGCCACCAGAACGTGAGATTTCATTTGAAATCAAACTTTTACCTGGAACGTCACCAATTTCTAAGGCTCCTTATAGGATGGCTCCAGCAGAACTTAAGGAATTAAAAATACAACTACAAGAATTAATGGACAAAGGATTTATCCGACCAAGTTATTCACCTTGGGGAGCCCCTATATTGTTTGTAAAAAAGAAAGATGGCACATTAAGAATGTGTATTGACTATCGTGAGCTCAATAAGGTCATGATAAAGAATAAATATCCTCTGCCCAGGATCGATGACTTATTCGACCAGCTCAAAGGGGCGGCGATATTTTCAAAGATTGATTTACGATCTGGATACCACCAATTGAAGATTAAGGAGCAAGATATATCTAAGACAGCTTTCAGAACGCGTTATGGACACTACGAGTTTCTTGTGATGCCGTTTGGACTAACTAATGCCCCAACAGCTTTTATGGATTTGATGAATCGTGTTTTCAAGGAATATTTGGATAAATTTGTTATCGTTTTTATCGACGACATACTAATTTATTCAAAGAATAATAAGGAACATGAAGAGCACTTGAGAACTATTCTTCAAACGCTGAAAAGACATCAGCTATATGCTAAATTCTCCAAGTGTGAATTTTGGCTCAATAAAGTTCATTTCTTAGGACATGTAGTCTCGAAGGATGGAATCTCAGTGGATCCAGCAAAGATTGAAGCTGTCAGTAACTGGCCCGCACCAAGAAACGTAACAGAGATTCGTAGTTTCTTAGGTTTGGCTGGGTATTATAGAAGATTTGTAGAGGGTTTTGCAAAACTAGCTGCACCACTCACTACCCTCACACGAAAAGAAAAGAAGTATGAATGGACTGAGAAGTGTGAAGGAAGTTTTCAAGAATTGAAACAAAAGCTTACTACTGCACCAATCCTTACTATTCCAAAGGAAGGAGAAAAGTTTGACATATACAGTGATGCTTCCAAACTAGGGCTGGGAGCGGTATTGATGCAAAATGGAATGGTAATTGCGTATGCGTCTAGACAATTGAAAACTCATGAGAGAAACTATCCTACTCATGATCTTGAATTAGCAGCAGTAGTTTTTGCTTTAAAGATATGGCGGCATTATTTATATGGTGCACAATGTCAGATTTTCACTGATCACAAAAGCCTCAAGTATTTCTTTACACAGAAAGAACTTAATATGAGGCAACGCAGATGGTTGGAGTTAGTAAAGGATTATGATTGTGAAATCCTTTATCACCCTGGAAAAGCCAATAGGGTAGCTGATGCTTTAAGTCGTAAGACTACCGAATTAAGTCATATGTCATTGGATAGATTTCCAACACCTTTACAGAAGGATATTTATTCGTTAGGGTTGGAGCTAATTATAGGTAAATTAGCCACTCTGCGGATACAACCATCTATTTTTGACAAGATGGCAACGGCTCAACGTCAAGATTCTACTCTTGACAAATATTGGAAAGAAGCTGAAGAAGGAAAAGAAACAGAATTCAAAGTCTTTGATAAGGGAATACTTATGTTTCAAGGAAGAATTTGTGTTCCAAAAGATAAAGATCTTAAGAGTCAAATTCTTTCTGAAGCTCATAATACCCCTTATTCGATACATCCAGGAGCGACTAAGATGTTTCAAGATCTAAAACAACACTTTTGGTGGAGATATATGAAAAATGACATCGTAGACTACGTTAGTCGTTGTTTAACATGTCAAAAGGTTAAAGCAGAGCATAAACGTCCAGCTGGAGAGCTGCAACCATTAGATATTCTGGAATGGAAATGGGAGCATATAACTATGGATTTTGTGGTAGGACTACCCAAAACAAGTGAAGGTTATGATGCAATCTGGGTAATTGTTGATAGATTGACTAAATCTGCCCATTTTGTACCCATAAAAGTGACGTATACCCTTGGAAAGTTAGCAGAGTTATACGTCACCAACATAGTTAGACTGCATGGAATACCTTTATCCATTGTCTCAGATCGGGATAGCCGCTTTACCTCCATGTTTTGGAAGAGTGTACAAGAAGCCATGGGCTCAGAGTTAAAATTTAGCACAGCTTTTCATCCTCAGACTGATGGACAATCGGAACGTACCATCCAAATTTTAGAAGATATGCTTAGGGCATGTGTGATGGATTTTAAGGGAGCATGGAATAAGAAACTGTCATTGATTGAATTCTCGTATAATAACAGTTATCAAGCTTCAATCGGTATGCCACCATATGAAGCTTTGTATGGAAGAAAGTGTAGATCTCCCATTCATTGGTATGAAACTAGGGAGAAGCAATTGCATAAGACGGAATTCATTCAGGAGGCGGTTGAATCCATCCAGAAAATCCATCAAAGAATGAAAATGGCACAGGACCGTCAGAAAAGCTATGCTGATAAGCGTAGAAGGCCCTTAGAGTTTAATGAAGAGGATGAAGTTTTCTTGAAGATTGCACCCATGAAAGGTGTTATGCGTTTTGGCAAGAAAGGCAAATTGAGCCCAAGGTATATAGGACCTTTCCAGATTGTTAAACGAATAGGGAAAGTAGCCTATCGACTGGCTTTACCGCCAGAATTAGCTGCGGTACATGATGTATTCCACGTCTCGATGTTAAAGAAGTATAGACCCGATCCATCTCATGTTATAAAACATGAACCGATACAGATTCACGAGGACATGACTTATGAGGAACAACCAGTGCAAATACTTGCACGAGAAGAGAAGCGTCTTCGTAATCGAAGTATTCCACTTGTAAAGATACTATGGAGAAATCAAAAAGTGGAAGAAGCAACATGGGAACGTGAAGATGAGATGAGAAAAAAATACCCCCATTTGTTCTGATTTTCGGGACGAAAATTTCTTAAGAAGGGGTGAATGTAATGACCGGGAAAAATTTAGGTCTAATCCGGACAGTCCAGTATTTGACTAAATTCTTTCCGGAATAGTAAGTAGTAGAATTTTGATGTAATCAAAAAAATATTAAGTAGAAACTTTATGTACGGGGTAAAATTTCCCGAAATATGTAAAGTTATAGTATATGTATATATATATTATATATAATTATTTTTAAGTACGTTTCTTAAGAAATATTATTATTATATTCTTTTATGCCTTAAGAACGTGAAGTGAAGGAATTAGAAGCCACCTTGTTTTATTTGCCTAAGTGTGGCCGACTAAGAAGAAAAGGAGAAAAACCGAGTTTTATATATATATATATACACATACATATAAAAGATCCTTTCCATGTACGTTAGTACGTTTTTTTTTTTTAAAAAAAAGTAAAAATAATTGTTACCGTGAGGTGGATTATTAAACCTCACATGCAGATGTAACACTTGGCATTGATTTACGTTTGAGCTCATCAGCTTGCTGACTCACGCTTAAGTGGATAACTCACATTGTAAAATCACGTAAGTTTACTAAGGCCATTACAATTACTCACGTTATGTACTCGTGAGTGTAAGACATGATATAGAAAAGAAAGAAAAAAAAAACAAAGCAAAGAGAGAGATTCGTAAAAAAAACTAGAGAGTTGCTAGAGAGAGATAGAGAAAGGAAAATCAAGCATTTTCATTGAGATTTCTTCCGTCCAGTCTGGTAGAAACGTAACCTGACGCGTTCTAGCGGAAAAACCTCAACTTATGGAGGTAAGATTTCAGAGTTTTTGTGAGAATTCTATATTTTCTTGATTTAGATGAATAGTAACCCATCTCAGAAAAACTTCCGTTTAAGTGAAAATTGAAACTGAGGTTTTGTAGAGTATCGTAATAAGAATTTAACGGTGTAAGTGTTAAGACAATTGAATAAAGTTTTGGTGGATTTCTATCGAAAATCCGTGAGCCTAGATTAAGAAAGAACATATGTTTTGTTCAATTTTATGTTGGAATCTGTGTTCAGGAATGTGAATCTTTACTCCAGGTACCAAAAACGGAAGTAGAACGAGTTATTAAAAACTCGGGAAATGAGAAAAATAAGGTGAAACTCTGCCGAAATTTAGTTTGAGTAAATTGAACTAAAACTGGATTTCAAGAGGAATATGGGATTAAAGTGTGAAAAGAAAGATGTTTCGATAATCGGTGATGGTTAGAAACTGAACACAATGAGAATTCACAGTTTTAGACCAAAATTGAAAATTAGGCCCATGACTAAGTAATTTGCACGATTTTAGTGCAAATCCTTGAGATAGGAAATAGTTTGAGATTGAATACCAAACATAAGGATTGTAGACCTTTCCGAAGTAAATTTCAAAGTAATTATTGATCTTAGATTCTAAATCTAACGATCGAAAA
Source organism: Morus indica (assembly GCA_029231665.1). Taxonomy (NCBI): domain Eukaryota; kingdom Viridiplantae; phylum Streptophyta; class Magnoliopsida; order Rosales; family Moraceae; genus Morus; species Morus indica. Next base: position 96,082 of record JACAGA010000091.1, read on the forward strand.
ATTTATGCAATAGGGCCGATTAACAGTTGAAGTTGGAAAGTGTCAAGGGAGACAAAGGACGCGTTGTTAGCGAAACTTTGGTAAGTACAATAGTTTTTCTATGGCTATATCATGAACAAGCTTGCTTTTTTATGTTGCACAAAGATTGTGCATATAGTAGAATTTTGAATGATAGATACAATGTGAATGGTAGATACTATGTTAGGTCAGTATCTACAAGACTTACGTAATCGTAGAACTTTATTCTGCAAAAAAGTATGTATCGATGTTAAGTCGAGATCAAACTAAGAGAAACGAAAGGTTAAACTTTAACGAAAAGTTAATCTCATGATAAAATGCTCAATAATGCACAAATTCATAAGATTTAACTACAGTTACCGTTTCAATGAGAAAATTGATAAACAGTAAGAGACTAAACGTCCTATTTGTACCAGCCTTCAAAGGAAAGGTTATTATGAGACTATGAAAGATATGAAACCGTGACTGAGTTGGATTGGTTAGCTACCCCACTCTTCACTGGTTATGCGCGCTATGGTACAACAGGACAGGGCCCCTAAGAAGTAAAAGACAAGAAAATGAAACACGAAAACTATTCCATATAACAGTATGCTATCCGTAAACAAGAATGAAAAGAATGAAAAATACAGAATGAAAGTCGTTGAGAATTCTGTACTAGGCTATATGATATGAATGCATATATGGGTATGCATAATTATTGCATCTGTTATGACCTATTGATACTTGCTGAGCGAAAGCTCATTAAGTTTGTTCATGTTGTAGGAAGCACAGATAAAGCACCGGCTCCCTAAAACTTGATGCTGGGCATGCAGAGAGGGTGTAGCAGCGAAATGTGGGCAAGTGGGTTGTGGATGCATCACGTGTTTTGGAAACGCTGCTGAACTTTATATGTAAAATAAAGTAGTGTTTTATGTATTTTGATGACTGATGTAATAGAATGTTGCCAGAATGCTACTGCATTTTAACGTATATGGTAAGAATGAAAAAAAAAAGGCCTGAAATTTTAAGAAATTATAACTAGCATCATCATAGAGGTTAAGAAATGGTAAGTATGAGCATAAGATGATGATCAAAAGTTAGGGTCGTCACAGTTGTTAAGGGCTATGCTCAAGTTTTTGGAGTTGATTACTCGGATACATTTGCCCCTGTTGCTAGATTAGACACTATTCGGCTGGTGCTAGCTATAGCAGCCCAAAATGGGTGGAAAGTGTTTCAATTAGATGTAAAATCTGCATTCTTGAATGGTGTTTTGCAAGAGGAGATCTATGTTGAACAGCCCGAGGGATTCGTGGAACAAGGTGAAGAGGAGAAGGTCTACTTGCTCAAGAAGGCTCTATATGGCTTGAAACAAGCACCTAGAGCATGGTATAGCAAGATAGATAAGCATCTGTCAAGCCTCGGATTCAAAAAAAGCATGTCAGAGGCTACTCTTTATGTGAAACGTAAAGGAGATGATCTGCTTATAGTCTCTCTTTATGTTGATGATCTCTTAATCACAGGTGGCAATGGCAAGCTTGTTGAAGAGTTCAAAAGGGAAATGATGCAGATCTTTGAAATGACAGACCTTGGACTAATGACATACTTTCTGGGAATGGAGATTAAGCAGTTGGAAGATGAAGTTTTCATCTATCAACAAAAGTATGCCAAGGAAATTCTCAAGAAGTTTCATATGGAGGATTGCAAGGTAATGGTTACCCCAATGAATCAAAAGGAGAGCTTGAGCAAAGAGGATGGGACTGACAAAGTTGAAGATGGCTATTTCAGAAGCATGGTTGGATGTCTAATGTACCTAACTGTAACCAGGCCAGATATCCTTTTTGCTGTAAGCATTCTCTCTCGTTTCATGCATTGTGCTAGTGAAGTGCATCTTAAAGCAGCAAAAAGAGTTATTAGGTACATCAAAGGAACTATTGACTTTGGTGTAAAGTTCAAGAAGTGTCAAAACTTCAAGTTGTTGGGATTTTCTAACAGTGATTGGGGTGGATCCGTGGATGACATGAAGAGTACATCTGGGTACTGTTTCAGTCTAGGATCAGGAGTTTTCTCATGGTGTTCCAAGAAACAAGAGATTGTAGCACAGTCTACTGCAGAGGCCGAATTTGTTGCTGCTACAGCAGCAGTGAATCAAGCATTGTGGCTAAGAAAGTTGTTATGTGATTTACACTTGAAGCAACTGAATGAGACAGAGGTATTTGTGGACAATCAGGTAGCAATTGTAATCTCGCACAATCCAGTTTTTCATGGAAAAACTAAGCATTTCAAGATCAAATTTTTCCTTTTAAGAGAAGTGCAGAAGGAAGGAGAAGTGAGCCTCATTTATTGCAGATCTGATAATCAGCTCGCAGACATTTTTACAAAACTTTTGCCAGCAAACAAGTTCGAGCTTCTTAGGCAGAGACTTGGAGTTTGCAGCTCCTAATGCAGGGAGGAGTGTTAGTTAGCTGCTTTTAGGACTGCAACTTGTCCACGTGTTAGATAATTGTTTTATGCTTCCTTAAATGTGTCCACATGTTCTTTATGTTTCCTTCAATATGTCCACGTGTCATGTATGCTTTCAATTTATTTGTTTTGAGTTGGTCTTAGTCTTCAGGAAGTAGTTAGTTTGTTCTAGACGTGTTGCAGTTTATGGCTTGATTCTCGGCCATTATGTTAGTTGTTCAGTTTTTTCCTTTTTTATATAGTGTAAGCTTGATGCATCATGAATTAATAGAATTCCCAGTTTGCATTCCTGTATATCTTCCTCTTGTTTTTTCATCTTTAAAAACTAACAGTATCCGGTGATCCTCTCCATTTTCTAAAATATTAAAGATCCATTCTGGATAGTAAATTTTATCTACATTCCCATCATTCACATTAGTATTCTTCCTCCCTCCAACGATTTCAAGTAACAACATTCCGAAGCTATAAACATCCGACTTATAGGACACATTTCCAAAGTTTTTAGAGAACACTTCGGGTGCGATGTATCCTACAGTCCCTCTAGCTGTAGTCATTGACACTATACTTTTGTCTTTAGAGCACAACTTAGCAAGACCAAAATCAGAAATCTTTGGTTTGAAATTGTGGTCCAACAAAATGTTTTGAGGCTTGATATCGAAATGGAGGATTCTTTGATCACAACCCTGGTGGAGATACTCGATTCCCTTAGAAATGCCCAAAGCAATGTCTTGCAATGCCTCCCAAGAAAGTAGACGATTTCCGCTGCTTGCAGCTGATGAAATGTACTTTTCTAGTGAATCATTTGGTAAGAACTCATAGACAAGAGCTCTCTTAAGTCCTTCAGCACAATAGCCAACCAAGCGAACCACATTGACATGGTGAATTTGACCTATTGTTGATACTTCATTTAGAAACTCCTCCCCATTTCTCTTGGAATGGTTTAGGATCTTCACCGCAACAAGAACATCAACAGAAAGCTTCCCTTTGAACACTATTCCATGAGCTCCTTCTCCCAACTTGTCCTTGAACTGATTTGTGATCTTCTTAATGTCGGCATATGAATAGCGCGATGGTTTGAGAGAAATATAATCCGCTAGAAACGTTTCAATCCGTCGTTGGGCATCTTTGTCATTTTTGTATGAAGTATAGGCATAAATGTGATGACCCTAACTTTTGATTGTCGTCCAATGCTCATACTTAACATCTTTTAATCTTTACCATTTACTAGTTATAACTTCTTAAAATTTCAGGCCATTTTTTTTTTATGTACATTAAAATGCTGTACCATTTAGCTACCATTCTGTTTTCAACCATTTCTAAAATGTTGTAGCATTCTGTTACATTAGTCATCAAAATACATAAAACACTATTTTATTTTACATAAAACACTATTTTATTCTGATACAATAATTATGCATACCCATATATGCATTCATGACATATATCCTAATACATTCTGTACTACTAAAACGTATATGTTTTATGTTATTCTTCTTTCATTTCATACTTTGTTCAGCTTTCATCTCATTATAGTCGTTCATATTGTATTTTTACGTTTTGAACGACTTTCATTTTTGTGTTTCTCATTCTTTTCATTCTTCTTTACAGATACCATACCGTTATATGGAATGGTTTCTGTGTTTCATTTTCTTATCTTTTACTTTTTATAGGCCCTGTCCTGTTGTACCATAGTGCACATAACCAAAATGACAAAAGAGGATAGGTGAAAATTTAGACATCACAGAAACAGAGAAACATGAACATGTGAAGGAAGTAGTAGGAGCATCCTGATGTTCACTGGTCGGAGCAAAAGAGGACAGGTGGTTAGCAAACATGGCCATCAGCTGGTGATATTGGCTCTTGTCAAGACTCTGGAAGAAAGTCTCAGTTCCTCTAGTGTCTCTGTCACTTTTCTCAGGCAAACTAGGCTGGTTAAAGAGCTGATTAACAGCTAGCATCTGATTATTAGGCTGATTCTTCGGTCTTGGCTTGAAGCCAGGTGGATAGCCATGCAACTTGTAACATTTTTCAATCGTGTGGCCATGATAATTGCAGTGGGTGCAGAAAGGTCTGTCTTTCTTCGGACCTCTACTATTTCCAGCATATCGATTGTCCACATTAGCAATAGAACGTTTGAAACCATCATTTTTGACAACAAAAGCCATCCCATTACCAGAATTAATGCCTAGATTTTGCTGTTCAATTGATCTATGACGTTCTTCTTGAGAAATCAAGGAGAAAACCTTATTAATGGGCGAAATAGGATCCATCAAGAGCAATTGACCTCTTACTTGTGCAAAAGAGTACTCGTTAAGGCCCATGAGAAATGACATAGTGTAGTCCATTTGATAATACGAATTCAGCTCCTTAACTCCTCCACATGTGCACTTTCCACAACTACAAACAGGTCTAAAATTGCCGAGTTCCTCCCATAAAGTTTTCAGCTTTGTAAAATACACACTAATAGAGTTCTGATCCTGATTATGATTGACCAATTCACGACGTAATTGAAAAATCCTAGGTCCATTACTCTGTTGAAATCGATCCTTAAGATCGAGCCAGATTTCAGAAGCAGACTCAGAAAAGATAATACTAGCAAAAATTTCCTTCGACACAGAGTTCAGAATCCAAGAAATCGCCATATTATTATTCCTAATCCACGAATTTAGAAGATTCAGATCTTTACCTTCAGGTTTGGGAATGGATCCATTGATGAACCCTAATTTGTTCTTCACAGAAAGAGCAATCAGCATCGCTCTGCTCTAAGAGGCATAGTTATCTCCCGTCAGCGGCTGTCAAACGAGAACAAGGCCTGGGCTATCGGAATGATGGAGATAGAACAGATTAAGAGGATCATCAATGGCGGATTTTCCGATTGACGGAGAAGAGGAATTTCCAGAATTCAGAATATCCATAGGAATAGAAGAGGAATATCGAAGAATTCCAAAGTTTTCAGTCGGAACCAAGGAAAAGAACAAGGATCCAAGACGAATCAAGAATCAAGGATCAAGAATCGTGATGAGGAGGAATCGAGATTGAGCAGCGAAATGTTCGCTCTGATACCATATTACGGGAACAAAAGTAAAATGAGGAAGGAAAAATCACTTCTCATTAGAATAATGAACTCGTGTACAAAACACACTGGTAAAGCACTATTTATACATACACGGGTTGACTAACCCACTAAACCAAGGATAATTACAAAATAACCAAAACCTTACTAACTATAAAAATTCACATTAACTGCAAAATCTTGTAATTGAGAATATATTGCATATACAATATAACTAATTTTGTAAAGCTTCAAGTTATCGCGCGATAGAAAATTGATTACCTCTGTTAAATTTTATAAATCCATTGTTAATTTTAGTATCATGGACTGAAAGTGTAAATAAGAAAAAAAAAGATGTTAAGAGACTAATCTGTCCAAATTAAAGTTCATGGCCTAATGTGTTACAATGCTAAAATGACACAAACAATAATCCAATACCCGTTGGATGATCCTGGTAATTTTTTTTGGCAGTGATAAGCGCATGAAAATGCATTTAATTTGTTCATACTTATTAAATAAATTAGGTTTTAATTAATTTGTGAAATTAATTTCTTACAGAAGTATTTAATTTTAATTTAATTTAATTTATTTTGTAAGAAAATAAGGCCACAGTACAAAGTAAAGAAAGCAACTCAAGCTCAAGGAGTGCTAACCAACCTCCATTTTCTTTGACAAAACCACACATGCACGTGGGTTCTTGGACCAATATGGCCATTGCATATCCACACGTTTGTAGGTGCAAAAGTCAGCCTCAAACACAACTGGGCCACAAAGCTAGCAGAGCCCATCTTTTAAGAAAAGCCCAAAAAGGAAAAGAGTTCAATTTGACCCAAGAAACTAGTAGCCCAAGTCAAGCCACACTTTGCTTTCCTCGTGTGAAAGTTCTCTTTGCCGAGTCTAGACAGCCCCAAGAAACCCAACGGTCCTGCCGCGCATGCTCACAGCTTTTCATCAGAACCCCTTCCATTCCGTGACACGTGTCCATGTACTTGGGATTCTTCTTCTGTTCCAAAACGTTTCTGCTGGTTTTCTTCCTCTACTTTATGAGCTTTGTAAATTTACTCACCAAATAAAGCCTTGTAAATTTTAATTAAATAGGAAAATATTTTTATTTTTATTTTCTTTATTATTTTTGTTGATGATTGTTATTTTTAACATGACCCAAAACTCTATAAATAAGGCCATTGTCAAGGTAATTTAGTTGTTGATTTTTAGCTTAAGTTTAGACATTTTTTCTCTCATTGTCTAGCTTAAATTTTGTGTGAATTATGTGTAAGTTAGGCTAGAGTTCTTTGGTGAGGTTATAGAGAAACCTATACGTGAAATAATCTTGAGTGGATTGTGATTCTCCATTTGTTTTCTAAAATTTATATATTTGTGTGATTAATTTTCTTCTATCTTTTTCTAATTTCTCATATTATTCATATATATTTTGTTTTCAACTTTTATATGAATTTAATCATGCTCTTTTTATGTAATTGTTGCTTAATATAATTATATCGGTAATATTATTTTATGAGTAGTCTTTTACTACAATATTGCCGACGGTATATTGTCGCTTTAAGATTTCTTATAAGAATAATTTTAATTAGGTTTCAACGTAAGAATTTTACTCACTCGAATACATTTTAAGTCACATGTTCTTCAAATATTTATTTTCTGATTGCTAGTTTGGGATGTGAAACTTTCAATTGAGTAATAAAAATCAAAATCTATTCGGGTGAACAAAGCATATAGGGAAACCTCGATGCATACTGGTTTTAATTATATAATTTTCTCATATACTCTTCTTATGCTTAAACTTCTCAACAAAAATTTTATTTTCTTTTATTTTTATTTTATTATTTATCTCCTAACGCTTTTTATTTACTAATCGTTTCTTGTTCAATTTGTCTCCTTCTCGTAAGATCGATTAACCTAATAGTGCTACAATTGACCGCTTATTTTTATACACGTTTGGGCGTAACCAGACAGCTTAAGGAATTTGTTAGTACCATTTTTCTGTTTTATTTTTCCTCTCCTTGTATTATTTCTCTACTTATATAAGCAAAAGTTATCCGATCACATAAGTGTTAAAAAAAATTATAGGAAAAAATAAACATTATTTAAAAACAACAAGAAACACAGCATTACAAATTCCTGAAATGGACAACAATAATACGACAGTAGAAAATGGAAAAAAAATAAAAAAATAAAAAAAGTTAAACGACGATTTTACGTCAAAACGACGGGTAATTTTAAAGCACAAATATAGAGAATTAAAAAAGTGAAAATTACTATAATGAGCTAACGACTGACGGTGGACATAGTGCGGAGGAAAACTATAATGCAGTGGTAAATTAGAGAAGTTTCCCAAAAGTACCTAAAATCCCCTAAGATCAATTATTGTAATATTTGATGCACTAGTTGTTTTTTCTTATGATGTATTTTGCTTTCAATTTCGAATCTATTTCTAGATTTCATCTTGAAATAATTTAAACATGTATATAATTTCTTATGATGTATTTTAAATTTTTTATTTAACGAATTAATTTTAAATAATTGATTATTTAGTGGACTGATTTTTCACGTCATTTTACTCATGTGGTATATCCGTCTAATAAATGAGAATTGCATTGATTATTGAGTCAAAATCGTAATAAATATTTTACTTAATTTTTTATTTAATCAATTAATTTTAAATAATTGATTATTTAGTGGACCGATTTTTCACGTCATTTTACTCATGTGGTACACCCGTCTAATAAATGAGAATTGCATTGATTATTGAGTCAAAACCGTAATAAATATTTTACTTAATTTTTTATTTAATCAATTAATTTTAAATAATTGTTTATGTTTCTGTAGTTCTACAATTCAATTTTCTTTGTGCAGTGCCTTTCTTGCTATTCCATCTTACAGAAGGAAAAGTATGCCTTCTATAGTTATTTCTGCAGCACAGAAGGAAAGTATATATGTCATCTTCATGTTACTTTAAATAATTATTTTTATTTCTAAAATACTATTATTTAATTTTCTTTGAATTGTGTCCCTTGATAAAGTTGCTATTTCTTTTTTATTTTTTTAAACTTAAAATGCTGAATGATGTTGCTTATACATTTTGAACGATTTAATTATTTCATTTACGTGCTGAATTTTTTTTATGAAAAAAATTAATTTTGTTTTCTTTTTTAATACTATTAATCTTTTACACGTTCTTTGCCAACTCTTGCTATATACATTCATGTACATTTTGAAGATCATTCGTGAACGATCTTTCCTTCTGTGCGATGAAATAGCAAAAGACGCACTACACAAAGAAAATTTAATAGTTGCATTTTAGATATAAAAGTAATTATTTAAAGTTAATTAATTAGAATATGGGAATTAGGTAGAATATTTATTATGGTTTTGACTCAATGATAAATGCAATTTCTATTAGGATGAGTGCACCGCATAAGTAAAATGATGTGGTACACCCGGTTCATTGAATAATTTCTCCCTACGACTTTCAAAGCTCCTGTCCAAATTTAGTGTTTCAATTGGTATCTAATCAATCATATCATGTCACGTCATGTTAAAAATTTGAATTATTTTTTAATTAACTTTTTTATACTTATCGTCAGCTGGCTTGGATGGATAGCTGAAACGTCATGGTTGCTGGAATTAGTAAAATAAATCAGGTAGTTGGATTTGAGGGGAAAAAAAAAAACCCTCAAGTAATTGGTAACTTGGAATAAATGATTCCTAATTATGGCCTGCTGTCTTTGGGGGCCATGAGACCTAGGACTCAGAGTTCCTGTCTAAATTTAGTGTCTCAATTGGTGTCTAACTAATTATATCATATCACGTCATATAAAAAAATTAAATTGTTTTTTAACTAACTTTTTTATTCTCATTATTGAATGATGTGGTGTCATTTGATTGGTTGGGCATCCAATTGGGACATCAAAAATTTGACAGAAATTCTAATTCTATGAGACTTTATTTATGCCTCTTTTGTTCATAGATTTGAAGAAAAGTTCAAAATATTTTCTGAAAGAAAATAATGCATCAAAAGGGTTTGCCAGACAAAGGGGCTACTATTGTCTAGTGACTCCAATCTTCGTTATATCAATTGGCAATTAATAATAGCTCAGTAATAATGCACGTTATATCATGTCACGTCATATAAAAAAATTAAATTATTTTTTAACTAACTTTTTTATACTCATTATTGAATGATGTGGTGTCATTTGATTGGTTGGGCATCCAATTGGGACATCAAAAATTTGATAGAAATTCTAATTCTATGAGACTTTATTTATGCCTCTTTTGTTCATAGATTTGAAGAAAAATTCAAAATATTTTCTGAAAGAAAATAATGCATCAAAAGGGTTTGCCAGACAAAGGGGCTACTATTGTCTAGTGACTCCAATCTTCGTTATATCAATTGGCAATTAATAATAGCTCAGTAATAATGCACGTTTCTTCTAATTAAAAAAAAAAAAAAAAAAAAACCCCCCATAATGCATGTTTGTTTCTCAATCTATGTATCTGCACATGCTGTACAAGTAACATAGTGAACGTGCAGTATTTGAAAACGACAATAAATTGGAAAGGATGATAATACTAGGAAAAAATAAAGAAACAATAAGAAGAAAACAACAATAAACGAAGAAGGAAAGGAAATAAATAATAAAAAAAAAAAAAAACAGCCAAATTGAAAACGACAGTAAAACAGAAAAAATTGAAACTCAAAATCGCAGTATTTGATTATTTGGAAACGACAAGAGCAATGTAAAACTATAGACTTTATTAAAATGAAAAACGACAACAAAATTAAAGAACAGAACTTCAAAATGAAAAGTATTGCAAATTGAAAAAAAAAAAAAAAAAAAAGTAAGCGACAACAATAGTGGAAAACGGCTATAGATCAATAACTTTTTTTATTGAAAATAAATTGTGTGAGAAAACCAGAGCAGATTAGGCTTAAAATTATAGCTCTTAACTCAATTTTGTATATACAACTAATCTAGAATAGGTTCGTGGGGTTGAACACCGATTGTTCGGTCGGAGTATGTTCATCGGTTAGAGGGCAAGTGTCTGCTTGGAACACTACTATTGGGGCTGAAAGTGAATTGTGCAAGCAGGAGGCTTGTAAAAAGTGGCCAACAATAGATTTATATTATACACTTCCCCTCATGTGTAGACCTCTGAACAAGGACGTTTTTCTTCTTATTATTATTATTTTGTTATTTGTTGGGTTGTTTTTGTTTGTTTTAACTATTTTGCTCTTCGGCCTAACACGTATACATTTTCTAATGGGGTTAAAGAGTTCATTTGCAGGAGTTTGAACTCAGGACTTCCCGTTCTGATACCATGTTAACTACCAATTCATCTCAAAAGCTTAAGCTATTACGATGTGGGCTAACAAAATTTTTATATATTAACATTACTCGGTAAAACTACTAAAATTTCAATTACCTTTGTAATGTAAGTTAATGAGTAATAAAAAAACGCATCCTTTGAGCTGGTGTTTTTAGCACCAATTAACTTATTTCTTATTGTCTTTTTGGCCACATTAAATAATTGTATCTAGTGCCTCTTTATTTTTACTATGTTTCTAATTATTTACTTTTTCTTATTTATTACTGCAAATTTTTTGTCTCACCAAACAGATCATAACTTGATGTTCTTTTAAGAATTTGTTAATTTAGAGTAGAGAATCAGATAATAAGACATACACTTATAATAAACAGGTATAGTGCCTCCATTTTCTTGTGGTTTGTTTATTAATTCTTATTTTGAATTCTTTTACGCTTTTGTTCTTAATTTGTTTATTGAATTCTCTTGTGCTGCGAATCTTCAAAATATTGTTCAGAAGATTGTATGTGAATTGGACAATTAGTGGTAACTTTCTTTTAATTATGTAAGATAATATTAGTGCAAGACTTGTGAAATTTTGTTTTTACGCTCGACATCATTTGGAGACTTCTTTTTCTTCTTTACTGAACATTAGTGGAAGACTTTATTTCATCATTAAAGTACAGATAATCCTATTGTGTGAAACAACTGGTGGAAGACTTTGTGGAAGTGGAAGACCGTGGGATTATTATGATACAAATGAAGACTTGGTGAAAAGAATATATATATATATATATGTATATATATATTCCCTTTGATAAAAAAAAAGGGCTTAATTTCCGTTCCTTTTTTCTTTCACAAGATGAGCTTTGGTGAAAAGAATCTTGAATTCGAAGAGTACTTGAAAAAGAATCCACACGTTTTCTTCATAGATTTGAATGCACGTAATAGAAAATCAACAGTCATCAAATAAATATATATATATATATATTATATATAGTATATCAAGCAACTTCAGGAATTGTTACTAAAGAATTAAGATGTTATATTGTTAAAAAGTAAACCCGATTTAGTTTATCAATTCTCCATAATTTTGTATTCTACAAAAAAATAAAAAATAAAAATAAATAAATAAATTTGAGGAATGCCATGATGTTAGCATTGAGGTTTGGATTTCTTCCACTCTTATTGGAGTTTTGGATTTCTGCCAGTACAAAATAAGGTACAGGTAAACAAGATATACTTTACCGAAATTGTCCTAGAGATCATAGGACAATTTCACTGTTAATTTACTGGGTTATTTCAATTATTTCAACAAAGGTTAAAAATAAAAAATACCACTCAGATGGCAAAAAATATTATTTATAACTTCCCAAAAACATAAAGAATTGTCATTCAATTACTAATAAAGAGAAAACAAAAGACCATAATGGCACGTTTGAGACAATAAACTTATAATGGCAATAAACTTATACAAAATCATGATAAACTATGTACTTTCTAAACTAATTTTTCACTAGAAAGTAATCTGGTAGATTATTGCCGGTATTCTAGAAAATTCTTTCGACTATTGAAATAAATGTCATTTTGTTCCCTCCAATGGCAGTGACGTACCAAGCTTTATACGAGGCTTACATACTTTTCTTTCATTTAAAGAAGATGGAAGAACAACCATTCAACCTTTTATCCCATCATTATTTCTCACAGATTTCTTTGGTATTACATCGTTCACTCCTCTGTCTCCATCACAACATCCTTCTATGCTTACATCACAACATTTATATATCTATCTATTTATTTGTTTATATATTTGTATTTATATCATCGAAGGGCTATAAATAGGAGATTAGTTCACAAACAGCTCTAACAATTACGCTCTCAATCATATTCTGTGTACACTCCTGTTAATTATAGTGAAATTCTCCCAAAAACTCTATATCGAATGTAAATTTTTCCTTGAAGATGAAAAACTCTAAAATTCTCGTTGTTCTTTACTTTTCAAAGCTTTATTTTACATTCATACAGTAGAGATCAACCGTTGTGATAGGAAAGTAATAAGTTCATATGTTTTGGCCATTATACAATTAGTTGGAACTTTTTAGAAACTTAACGATTTAACAACAATTTTGGACATTTTGTGAATTAATTTTAATATTGCTAAGTGTTGGAACTATTTTTTTTTAATTTTTTTTTTTATCAATAGTCAGGATAGTTATTAAATGTTACGAAGAGGTGTAAGATAGATGGTGTAAGAATATTACGAAGTAAGCATTTTTATATTATATAAGCGTGTATAAATGGTTCTCTATATGAAGAGATATTATTAAATGTTATGGTAATATTAATTAGTAGGTGGTGGCATAGGAATGTTAAAAATGATTATTAATAAGCAAAGAGGTGTCATATAGCATCCACGTAGCCTATATGTGGCTGCAATTGGACATGTTAAATGTTCAAGCTTAAGGTCTTGCGGCTTCAGGGCTTACTTCTGTATATATATGCGTGAGATGGATTGTAAGCATTTCACAACAGGAAAATCGAGAGAAATGAAATAGAAAAAGGAACGTTTGAGATAACAGAGAAAAAGAAAAAAAGAGAGAAAAGAAGGAAAAGAAAAGGAAAGAGATGAGGAAAGGAAAGGAAACTAGAGAGAAACTATTTATTTTGTTAAGTAATTTCACTTATGTAGATCTACCACTATAGCACTTGAACATTTGTATTTTTTTTCTTAAATAAATTTTTTCAGTTTATATATGTTAATTTTGACTCTCTTTTATGATATTTTAAAAGTGTTTCTGGGTATAATGTGAACTGTTATGTTTCTTATAAATCAACTGAGATCGTGATAATGACTAAATTCTTGACAAATAAGAGTTTTCAAGACATGGGACACATGTAAAAAGTTCTAATAATATAAGACGAATATTATATAAGATGACCCTAATGCTAAAGAAATGTATTTTGAAAGTGGAAATTAATTTACCGTTTATTTACTGAGCTACCGCTCATACAGTTTTTGTGATGCATGTAAGTGCTGATATAGAAGTTCAAGTTGACTATTTTGAATAAAATTCCCTTTACTGAGGGTTGAATATATACGTTTACAAAAGTTTACTACAAAAATATTCTATTCGGTTGGTACGTATTTTCATTTGATGGACCTATAGAAGCAAATGGATTAGGCGGCAAGGTTAATTCTTCCCATCCTGCTTCCAACATTTGAACTACAACTTTCATAGTAGGGCGGCCGGCGGGATACCATTGGGCGCACCAAAGTCCTACAACAGCAAGTTTCTTGGCGATTTTATTGTCTTCCTCTTCCTCAATTTCTATTCGGAGATCTTTTCCTTCTTCTAAAAGATTGTAAATCCATTCTGGGTAGTAAACTTCACTTGTATTTTCGTCTGTCATGTTTGTGATCTCCCTTCCTCCAACCATTTCAAGCAACAACATTCCGAAACTGTAAACATCGGCTTTATAAGAAACGTTTCCAAAGTTCTTGGAGAAGACCTCGGGTGCAATATAACCAATAGTCCCCCTAGCTTTGGTCATTGACACTATACTTTGATCCTTCGAACACAACTTAGCAAGACCAAAATCAGAAATTTTTGGCTTAAAGTTGTGGTCTAGCAGAATGTTAGTGGGCTTGATGTCGAAATGCAAAATCCGCTGCTCGCAGCCTTGGTGGAGATACTCGATTCCCTTAGCTATGCCTAAAGCAATATCCTGCAATGTTTCCCAACTAAGTGAATGATTTACGCCCCCGGCCATTGACAATATATACTTCTCAAGTGAATTATTCGGTAAGAACTCATACATAAGGGCTCTTCTAAATCCTTCGGCGCAGTAGCCGACAAGGCGAACCACATTCACGTGGTGAATTTGACCCAATGCTCGTACTTCATTGATGAACTCATCTCCATTTCCCTTTGAATTGTTTAGGACCTTCACGGCGACGAAGATTTCATTGGAAATCTTGCCTTTGAACACTGCTCCGTAGGTTCCTTGCCCTAGCTTCTCCTTAAACTGATTAGTGATCTTCTTAATGTCGGCATAGGAATATCTCGACGGCTTCAAAGCTTTATAATCATCTAAAAACTTTTGAATTCTCAATCGATTTTTTCTTTCTTTTTTCTCCACAGCAAAAGAAATCACCATGACTGCTGGTATAAGAAGAAAAGAACCTAAGATTGTACCTGCGTATGTATAGAGAAATCAAAGTGAATTACAATTAGCTCATATGTCTCTCTAATTATGAGAGAGACAGAAAATACTCTCTTGAATCTACTGTGGTAGGCTACTTATTAATTACCCGCAGTCATTATTTCTTCCAACCCGAGGCCATGACCTGTAAAAGATGGTAAACACGTTTAGCTTTTGTTGCATATTACGGAATTGCTCCGATCATTTGAATATGTCTGCATAATTTTGTTGAATGAATTGTGTGATAACCCTCAGAAGTGTGAACAAACTTTGTCTTTTCGTTTCGTTTTCTGGCCAGAAAATTTGGCTGAAGGGATGAAATTAAAGCATACTTCTCGAAAAGGTAAGATTTTCTTGTATGTGGAATGATGACTTGATAAAATCATTGGCTCGGTTGAAGAAGATCTTCTATGAGAGGGAAATAACATTGTTTTTTAATAAACTATGAGAGCGAATAAAAAATATCATTTACAACTAGCACATCCACATTAAGTTGGCCATAAAATGTCAGATTTCATGTCATTGAACATAAAAAAATAGAAATAAAACAAAAATTTACTTGTATGTGCAGATTACTAATTAATGTTACCTTCTTGTGTTTTGGACATCATCCCAAAGCACTCAGTTTCAATCTCAGCACCCTTTCTCTTCAATAATCCACATCTCTTTCCTTTTGCTTCACAATGTGCACAACTTGGGTTCCGCCATGTCAACTGAAAATTAGAGTCTCGAAATAATTCCGGCGGAAGTGATGACTTGTCGACTATCTTCGTACATGACACGAGCTCTCTCAAGTATAAACCGATGTTGGCGGTAGATTCAACAGCCCTGATGCAATAGATAGTACCTTCAAATCCAGCACTGGATGAGCAGTTGAATAGAATAGAGCCAACTGTGGGAAAATGAGCGGATGAGAATTCAAAAGGAGGACCAATTGAAAGATCGAGGATTTTCAATTTATCTTCCTCAAGCTTGCACTTGTAGTATTTATTATACAAGTGAATTTCCTGAGATTTGTATGATATTTCCTTAACAAGGAATTTCATCCCAGAATTGGCTGGCAGCTCAATTTCAGTTCTGTTGTTTCCATTGCATTGTAGTTCGAACCCGAAGAAGCCACAGTACGATGGCTGGTCGTAGAGCCGGAAAGGGAATCGAATTGGTGGCTCATTTACCCCACACCTTATATCTGGGCAAACATGATCATGATTTTGGCAAGCTCCTTTATGATCTGAAATAATAAAAGGAAAGTAATAAAAAGATAAGATGATCACTTTTACTACAGAAATTATATTAATCATCATTAGCGATTCTCAGCTCTGAGTCTCTAAATTTTACAAGTTCAATTAATCTGCTGTATGAATACAATAATCTTGTAAAGAACACTATATATGGTGCAAAATTACCAAACAATTATCAAATGTTCCAGGTCTAGTGCAGAGAAATTTCATTCTTGACTAGGTATGACCACTATAGTTCGGTATCTCGCCGTATCTTCCGACAGAAATGGAGAACACGAAAGATTAGGCATGTTACACGTTTCTTTAGCAAAACAATGTTATTTATCTCCATCATTCCAAATAGTACTACTAGCTAGGTCCTTATGTTGTGCTTGTTTATATATATATATATATATTAATAAATGGAGAAGGTCACATATCTCATGATTAGGTTGACACTAATCACTAAGCAATTAAACAGTTACCAATATCAAGCTCTCAACTCTAATTACTTAATAACAGGAAAACAAAAGGTTAGAAAAAATAAAAAGTCTAGAATCCAGACACGAATGCTAATGAAACGATTAAAAAAAAAAGTTCACAAAAGGCAAACGAACAGAACAGCTAGAATGAAGAATGCTCTACTCTATGAATAAAAGATTAAGTGAGGCCTCCTTAAAAGTCCTTTATTAAGAAAACCGAATGAAAAAAATCTAACATAGAGAAAAAGAGCGTGATCCAATTCGTATACTTATTTATCCAACTTGAAACCTGATAGATCCAAGTGCGAGGGGTTTCGAGATGCGTGAATATTAAACCGGATAGATCGGCTGATCATGTCTCACTCCTGCCTTTTCTATAGGTTTATTCATTTTCTATCTTTTTTGTTGTTAAGTATTGGGTCGGTTTCTGAACTTTGTTTTTTATTTTGTTTCGTTTTTCTTTTTAATTAAATTTGAGTGGAGGGATAATAATTAAGCAAAACCATGTGCTTAGGGTTTTTAGTTTTCCTAATAAGTAAAAGGTGGAAACTAGGTAATTAGTGCGGAGAAAAATCATTTCAATTTGACTAACTCCTGTTGTATGTTTCACGGGTATACTCCCATTATCTTATAACAGTGGAATTGTGATCTGTATTTCATATGAAAATGAAGCAAGTAATATCAAAAGTTAAGACCAATGGTTTCTTCTACAGGAAAATTCAAGCCGCCAATATGGACTTATTGTGACTGAAGATGAATGCACTCTTGGACTCAAATCACATGTCTAATTTCAGTGCCTTAAATGGTGTTTAACTAACTACATCATGCCATATCATTGAAAAGATTTGAAATGATTTTGATTAACTTTTTTATGCGTTAATAATTGAGTCCATTTAATAACGTGTCATATGGTGATTGGCTAGACACCAACTGAGACATCAAGACAGATAATTTGAATCCTTCACTCTTAACTTAATTTCTTGGTGCATCAAAAATGCTGCCATGATTATGTGAAAAAAGGAGAGCACACATTAAGATAAACCAATTGATTTACAAGGAACGTATGATACTATATCAATTGTCTTTGATTGGTAAAGTATTTTATCGAAAGGAGAAAAACCGTGGAAAGTATGAGACATGAAATCATGCATTGGCAAAAATATAGAGATTCAGGGTAATTGAAGATTAATTTCATTAGACACAATCTTTTGGTCTTCACTTTGACTCTGAGTTAGAGAGAGACGGAATTTGAGGATCCGAACCGATAGCTATTAATCCAGGGATTATACAACTCCAACAACGAAAATCCCATTTGATCCCTAGCTATAAATTAACAGAAAGGCCTCTTGCACATCCCAACTAGATTGACACCTATGTTAAGAACTTGATCTATACTAATAGCCCGTTTGGAAGGTATACTCAAATCATAATTTTTTATAACATAATCAATTATTGGAGTTTGAGTATATAAAACAAATGGGTCTTTAGATTCCTGTCATTGATATAACTTCAATAACTCGATAGATATTTTGATATATACTACAAATTACAATAGTAGTACCCTCCCCCATTCTCTCTCCAACCAAAAATGAAGAGTGGAAGACTGCCTTTCACACCATCTCTTCTGCTTACGGTGATCATGATGATGGTCATGTTCCATGACACTAGCTATGCAAAGCAGAGTGTTGATCTCTGTTCTTCTTCATGTGGCGATATCGATAATATCACCTCTCCTTTCCGACTCACAAGTGATCCGTCGAGCTGTGGCGATGTAAGGTACAACCTTTCTTGCGAGAACAACCTTACACTAGTCATACGCTTGCCTGTTGAGTCAATAGATGCTGGAAAAGGTCATGTCATGTCTAAAAAAGGCTTCCCAGAATACCAAATATACTACGTAAAGGCCATAAATTACAACAACTACACAATTCGACTCGTCGATCCCAATATTACGAAAAATAACAATTCCTCCTCCATCCCCAAAAATACCTTCTTCGAGGGGCAACTTTATAGTTTGCCCGGTACTAATCCTCCGTACGAAACTGTTATAAGGTCGGGCTTATTGTATTCCTTTTCATACAAAGTATTTGGAGATATAAGATTCAAAAGTACACAACAACTTTTGGAAACCGTAGTATTCTTGAACTGTGAAAATCCAGTGTTGAATTCTTATTACATAGACGCGGCTACTTCATTCTCCAATATGTCGTTCCGATCAAGAAGGAAGTACTACTCATATTACTTGGTATTGGACAATAATATCGGTGGCTTAAATTCATCTCAACTTGAGGAGCATTGCTGGATAGAACAAGTGGCTTCCATGAGGAAAGAAAAGATTGATGTTAAGAAGACTTCCGACGACATCCATGCCGCGCTAGTTGATGGATTCGAGCTTTCGTGGTTGCAAAGTTTCTGTAAAAGTAGTTTTGGTACTTGCTACGTCGATGATGAAGAGCCCAGCAGGGTTTCTTGTATTTCTCGCTGCGTATTTCTAGATTATGGAGAGTATAAGGGTGGATGTGGTAAGCATTATTAGCCTAAAATTTAACTACGTAGCTATGATAGTTGATCTCTCTTTCATTTAAAAAATGTCAATTTTTCTTTTCCACTTATTTTTCTCAATTAAAGTTCCTAGATTCTGAATTTCAGCTGTATGACATTGTAATTTTTATTTATTTATTTATTTTTTTTTTTTTTTTGGGATGATGCAGGCGTCTTCTATGAAATCTTAGGCCACCTTCAATGTAAGGATAATCTTTATCGATTATTCTTTTCCTTTTTAATTTTATTTGTTAAGATTGTTTATTCTGACAAGTTAAGAAATTTTTAGCTAGCCAATTTTCAAGACTCTTGCCATACGTTCTGGGTTCCTTCATGCTAATGTTGTCTCGTGCAATTTTAGATTACAGTTCTTTGTGTTTTTAGTTATTTATTCCCACCTTTTTGGTTTCTCTTGTTTCCTTGCAGTTTTGTTATACACCTTGGGAGGATACAAATATTACATTGGTAAGATATTTATTCAACGAACTCAATCTATTATTATTATTATTTTTTTTTTTTTTAAGAAATAAGAAAAGATAAGACAAGAGATCAACAAAGTTTCCCCAGTTTATTTATTTATTTATTTTTTAAAAAAGTGAGATCAACAAAAAAATCTTGCAAAGTACGTTCTAGGAAAGATTATTAAAGTCGAGTATGATATCCGTGATCATAGCAAGCCCTCTTTTTCTTTTTTTCTTTTTTATGCTAGAAATTATTTCAAGACCTTCAAAGACAATTTTTTTTTTCTTTTGTTTTTTTTTTTTCTTTCTTTATTTTTCTCATGTTTTTAGTTTTGTAAGATTATATTTTTTTTAATTATAAAGTTATTGCTTATTGAAAAAAAGGGCATCATGATATTGGATTGATGGACTTGCTAGAGGATAGGTTTTAAGAGGGACGTGCCAACCTAGTTGAGATGTCTTGGCGAACCTAGATACCAATTGTATATTCTCCTTAGTTTATCGAGAAAAAAAGGGCATCGTGGCAAGAAGCCATTATGTTTTAAGTTCCTGCTACAAACCAATTCCTATGACGAACTATTATTAACATTATTGATAAAAAGCAAAGAAAAATTAATTCCTGCTTAGAAAGAAGAAGGACCTTTTATTGTGTGTGTATAATATATATAAGATCAATTGGTATGATGGTATCTACATATTCCAAGTTTTAAGGTATTATTAATGTCAACGTTACAATTATTTAATATTTTTTCTATCATATAATTGCTGGTATCTCTTAATTTACCAGTTGGACTCTTAGCACCAAGAACAGCATTGGGAGTTTCTTTTGTGATTGCCCTTTTCATCTATAAATGGCGAAGGCGACATTTATCAATGTATGACGGGATCGAAGAATTCCTTCAAAGTCATAACAATCTCATGCCCATAAGATATTCATATCAGGACATTAAGAAGATGACTAAAGGGTTCAAGGACAAATTGGGTGAAGGAGGGTTCGGATCTGTATATAAAGGAAAGCTTTCTAGTGGCGGATTTGTGGCAATCAAAATGTTGGGTAAATCAACTTTTAATGGGCAAGATTTCATCAATGAAGTTGCTACCATTGGAAGGATTCACCATGTTAATGTGGTACGGTTAATCGGTTTTTGTGTCGAGGGCTCAAAGCGTGCACTTATATACGACTTTATGCCTTATGGATCTCTAGAGAAGTACATTTTTTTCGGAGAAGAGAAAAGAGATTCCATAAGTTGTAAAAAAATATTCGAGATCTCACTCGGAGTGGCTCGAGGAATTGAGTATCTTCATCGAGGATGTGACATGCAAATTCTACATTTTGATATTTGTAATGACTGAGAAAATTCCAGACTTTAAATAATACAATTTATTTATTTAAGCCAAAGATTTTCCTAGAAAATATTATGTGACTGAAGGATTTATGGAATCAATATTTGTATTCCTAAATTCTGTAGTAGATTTCATGTTGAGTTCATGTTTTCGATCAAGTAAATTTGATCGATAAATTATTGCCGTACTTTAAGGCGAAATAATTTTTAGTACGAGTATAGTTTGAGAATCTTAATTTCAAGAATCTCCAAGCACAACACGATGGTAGCAGCGTGTAAAAAAAAAACACACTGACATTTTAAAAGAAGAGAAAATCCTTAATTGCCAGACAGTTAGGTTAAAGTCACAAGGTAAATACCCATAGCAGAAGGGTACAATGTGAGCTCGGGAGTTGACACCGTCAGAAACAACGTCATTCCCGAGATAGAATGCTGAGAAGTTAGATTTTGAATTTGTGCAGTCTAGAATTTATTTCAAGACTTGAAACAGTTCGAAATATTACGCGAGTAAGAATGTAAAACAATATTGAATTATTCAGAAATTAATATTGGACTGTAAGTAATAGATTAAATTACGTGAGCAAAATTAATTACCTCTAATCAGTAAAATGTAATCTGTTTAGAGGAAATAATTGAGGATAAGATCAGGCATGTAATCTTGTCTTAATTAGACACTATATATAGTGAAATTTTTAGGCTTCTATCATTTTCTCTCTCTTGCTCACGTTCACGCTCCCTCTCTCTCTCTTCTCTCACGTTTTCTCACAAAACCCTCAATGGCCAAATACTCAAGTTGAGATTCCGACCTCCGTTTTTGACACCGCCGGTGTCAATAGAAAGATCTCGACGAGCTGAGTTCAATGACATGCGGCACGACCTCTAACTCCGCCGGAATCAGCCGCAATCGCCGGCGGAAGTTCCGAAATTACCCATTTCTTCCCGTCGAGATATCTCCGCCATCCGACCTCCGATTGAGGTGATTTCAGTCCCTATGGACTCAGTCCAGCGAGACGAAGAAAACCCATCCATTTTCATAGCTCAATGATGGCCGGAGCACCGCCGTCCGTGGTGGCCGGAATCGCCTCCGCCGCCGCCGTTGTTTCTCTCTCTCCAGGCCGTCGTGGATGCCACCACCCCCACCAATCGACTCAGAAGCCGACGCCCAGCAGATCCCGACCAGCAGCCACCGTCACCGTCGCAGTTTGGCCGGAAAACGGAGCCGTTGCCGTCGTCCGTGGAGGGAGGAGGTGGTTCCGACGATCTAACCGTTGGATCGTCATAATTTTGGTGTCACAACACACAGAAGGAAGTGGGTAAGAAAACCCCTCAACCAATTTTAATAATTGATGGCCGGAATATTGAGATTTGGGTTGCCGGATTTTACTTACGTTGCCGGTCCCGATAGGTACTGTTACAGGCCGAATTGTGTGAAATTGACCGGACCAATAGACTCAGAAGGGTAAAGTTAGGGGGGGTAGGACCCAAGTCCGCCGCGGAAAAACTCTCCGGCAGCCTCTGCCGCCGTACGCCGCCGCCTCCGCCGCCGTACGTCGGCGAGGTGTCGTTTCTCAGGCTATTGACCTCCGTTTGATGATCCGAGACCATATCCTGACTCGTTTCGATGTGCTGAACGCAATGGTGACGTCCGTTCAACCAAATTCAATTCTGATAAGAATGGTCTAGTACTGGTTGCACGCAGATCGCGGTGGTTCAGACTAAACAAGTGAAGATCAGAATTAAGTGTTTAAAGCTACGATGTTCCTCAAGGATCATTCATAGTGCTTGCAGCTTTTCCCAAAATTAGTTTTGAGGAATACGCAGGAGGACACGACCAGCGAGATACTGTCAGAACCGATTTGCTCGGAATCCAGGCAAGTACAAACCTTGCTTACAGTTTAATTAAGATAGTCATATAAGGCGTATGATCTTCACGAAATACGTTAATTAGGAGATTCGTGAATTAGGTTTATATTTATGTTAAAGCGTCGTATGTAGTTTTTCAATAAAACTTAACGATTTTCAAATAAGCATGTAAGCGAAAATCGTAAAGAAACGAAACGCTAGACCCTTAATTTTACGACGATAAATATGGACCTCAACACTATCATGAGACCATCAAGTGAGGTAAAGTAAAGTTTATTAAAAATGTATTATGGATGATAATTTAATTAATTATTAAAACTAATTAATTAAATTATCTAAGACTTAGAATATGGTTAAGGAAGTTAATTAATTACTAAGATTAATTAACTAACTTATGTAGACTCAGTATATGAATAAGAGGGTTAATTAATTACCAAAATTAGTTAACTAAATTATTAGACTTATTATAAGGATAAGATAATTAATGAATTATCAATTTAGCACAAATTTGTAATGGCAATTAAGGAAAATAAGATTTTGAGGATTTAACAAATCGATCCTTATAGTAAATTATCCTTCAGTAAAGGAAAGGAATACATGCCTTAAGAAAAGGGTTAGATTCCTTCATAAGTTGCTAAAATAGAATAGCAAACGACAGATAATCTCACACGCTCAGTGGGTGTTTATTTACAGAAGTAAGCAAGTAACAGAATAGGCTGTTTGGAGAAAAGTGGATTCTAGCTCTGTAAATCAGGTAAGTAGGAATCTCGCCTACAGTATGAATAGATTTTAAAGAAAAAAAGTTACACATGTTATATATGCATGTTTATGTTTTTAAGTATTGTACGCGATGCTATGTTATGCTGCATACACATAAGCAGTGCACATGAATTATATGTGTTTAAATTAATTTAATGTTATAGTATGCTATGCTAGGTCATATTGCATACACCTTAATAATTCAAGAGGAACTTATAAGAAGAAACTCAGTTGAGTGCCGTACCAGCCTCCGACCTAAGGGAGGTAATCAGACTCCACAAGGGAGATAAATGAACAAAAAAAAAAAGGTCCTTCGCAAGGGAGGCACTCAGTTCAATTTAAATCACGGGTCGTTGGGGACCTTGCAAACCCTTACGTCCCGATGATTGCGCGCAAGTGGTACGTGAGCACTCGGGCCCATCAGTAAGAAAGATAAGATAAGATAATAAAACTATGATAAGACATCATAATTAAGCATAATCAGCTCATGCATATTTATTCATTTGTACTTACAGTTATTTTGTGAGATATAGTTCCTACTTGCTGAGCGAAAGCTCAATCAGATATGTTCATGCTGTAGGTAAGAAACCTATCAGCAATTCCTGAAGGGCAATGGTGTGCGGCGGACGAATGGTGGAGATGGGAATGGATACCGCTTACGCAGTTATTTTCCGCAGTAAGTTTAAGTAAAATCATGTATATATTTATATGATCCAAGGTTTCAAGCATGTATGCTTAAAAAATATATGTACATATGTATGTTAAGAAAACCGAGATCGTAGCTAAAAACCATAGTTTTGAGTATTTAAGTTTTAGAACGTTGCAACAGTGCATGCAACAAATAAACGAATTTTAAACATGATGATTTAAATGATTGATTTTAAAAGGACTTTAAGATGTACTTGAATTTAAGATTTCTCACGAAATCGGTTTTAAAGTCAAATGAGATGACCAATTGAAATGACTAGTTTTAGAAAAGCTTTTAAAGAGTATTTGAAACAAGAGTTCAAATGTCACTCAATTCGAAAGATATTTTTAGATGTTTTATCTTAACTAAAATTAAGAAAAGTTTTTAGTAATTGAGTGATTCATTCTTTTTAAATTATTGTTACGAATTATGAAAGTATTCATTCTTATGTTTTAAAAAAAAAAAAAATGTTCCGCAAATTTTAAGCAATTCCAGTAAGTATAAGTTAAAAAGTAAGTTACGGTGACGGCCTCATAGGAGGGTCGTCACAGTTGGTATCAGAGTCGGTATCCTGCCATCCTACTCCACGTCGTCACGCGTCTGCCTTGCCATAGTCCAAGTAAGTGAAAGTATGTTAATGTTAATTAGATTATAGTAGTACATAGACGCGAACGCTTATTTAACGAGCAACCAAAGGTTAATATGTTCGCACGATTAAGATCGTCCTATCAAGGACCATTCAAGTCTAACCGCCCTATCATTTTACTGTGTTGTATTCTCTTGGGCTGACAAGAGGATATCTCGAGAAGTGTGATCGTTTGAGGTGACCTCTTAATGATCATTGCTGGGCTATGAAGCCAAGCAAAGTATTGAAGCCAAGCAAAGTATCGGAGCCACGCGCAGCTGTTTGAAAAGAAACAACTACCGAGACTCTTTTTGAAGAAGCATTGACTGTGTTGCTAGCCGTAGCTTTTCTGCATGGATCCATGAAAAGGATATGACTATGTAGCATAAATACGATGTTAATAAATAGATGGACGATGTAACCCCGTCAAGCTAGATCTGGGCCACGTTCGACGACTATATATGTATATCAAGATACGATATAGAAAATAGAGCTTCAACATTAAGCAATACCAGCTTATGGTAGATGTTAAGCGACGCGCTTAACATATGATACACGATGATTGCTAGCCTTAAAATGTTTAGCAATCTCATAGAAAGTACCTATGTGTATTAATGTGATGATAAATAACGCACAAAGGCTATAAGTTAAGACAAATGCAAAAGAGGTTTGAGATGTTGAGAATCTCATTTGGATATAGGTACAATAACTAATGCAATGAGTTTAAATGTAAGTAGCAGTTTAAGTGATAAGAAAAGAACACCGAAGGTAATGGACAAATTGAAGGATGTTGTTCTAGGTTAGTTTTGACCAAACTAATCCCTCTACAACGATCTCAAGGGGAGATATTCTTACCCTATTTATGATTGAAGAATACAGTTACGGATTTGTTTAAAATCCGCTAAAAGAATTAAGATTGCATTAGGTAAAGATGTTAAAGGTAAAAGTTGCCCTTGCAGTGAAGTATCGATTGGACGAAAACAAGTGATGATGTAAGATAATAGGCAATTAAGGTGTGACAATACACTGTCATAAGCTTATCCATTAGAAAATCATGGATTAGATGTGCCAAGTTGATAAGATACTAAGGTGACTATAAATAGAGATATGTGATCAAAATAAAGTAATAAGGGTGCTCATCTACGTATCTACTCAAGGTGATTAACTTAAGTAGGTGAAATCCCTTGATAAACGGGATTACAACTTAAGGAAATATAAGAAACCTCAGAGTCAAAGTGTGGCTCATTATTAGATATTATGAAGCAAGGAAATAGAAATAATATGATTTCCATGTCAAATCAAGATGCGTTGTAAGAAGGAAATCACAACAAGAGTGGAGCAAACCAATTAAGGATAGTGTTTATCTATTAAGAAAAATTTAGTTGTGATGCCAATCTAAGGTAGATTTATTAGGACTTATAATTGAAACTTTGAGGATGGAAGTTATGAATTTATAAGTCAAACTCTTAATGGAGGATATGAAATGGAATCCTTTTAAAGGAGAAGATCTCTTGCATAAGTAAAGGAATGATAAGGACTAATAGTTTAGTCAGTATGATAAGTAAGTTAAAGGTAAGATAATGGGGTATCAAACGTAACAATGGTTTGAGGACTTTGTTTTATATATACCATGCCTGATGATAAATAGGGGAACACTATTATCAATCTAGGAATATAAAGAAAATGGAAGAAATTTTTTTAGTGTAATCATTTTTACATTGGGAGGATGACCTTATTGAGTTTAAAGGTCGAGGATTAGGTTATGAAGGATAGATGTATAATCATTAAGACTATGATCTATGCTCTGAAAGGTACAAGGATCGAAAGATGGATGATCCTACTTAAGAACAAAAATGTCAACAAAAGGTAATACTTCGAAATATACCTATTTTAAGGAGAAATTATTAGAATTTTTCCAGAGTCATAAGTTTAAAATAATTGTTCTTTGAGGAAAGTAAACGCGAGATGAAATGAGCTTAAGAACTCGATTATATAAAGAGTAAATTAGAAGGAAGAATGCTAAAGTACGTAGATGGTATCTCCTTGAATGAGTTCATACTTTCGAGAGTAGTTTGAACTCGACACTAGATAAAAAGGAAAAGGGTAGACCCTTTAAAAAGACTCATAAAGCATAAGAAACAGAACAATTGAGGAGTATCACATCGTTAAAGGGTACATTGGTAACCCCAAAGGAAAAGGTGATGTAGCTAGTTGTGTAAGCAATAACTATCCTTCAAAAAAATTGAAGGAGAGTTATGAATGGTTTGTGATAGAAACATAAACAGTTAGAGCTCCAGCAAGAAGATAAGAATGTCAGATGAGGTTGATACATGTATTTCTTAAGGACTTAAGTATTTGAGGAAACTAGTTATTAAGTCTGATGATTATAAGACAAATATAAGGTCGGTAAACCTCAAGTAGTCATTTACAGACTCAGGAATCAACACAACATTATCTTGTAGAAGTATGTCTTACACTAGTTGTACGAAATTTAGATTCAGAAGGGTCTCGCTACTCTATGAAATAAGGTTCAGACAGGAAAAAGTGCCTAAACAATCGTGATATGATACGATGTTTGGCCACAAATTCTACAATAAGTTAGAATAAGAGAGTATTACAATACAGTTTTACATGTGAGAAAGGATTTGAGGTACCTTTGAGTTCGTGCGTCATATGAACTATTGGTCAGATGATAGGTGAAGCTCCAACTTAAGTATAAATATATATATATATATATATGGAGAATAGTTAAATTGAGGCCCCATAGTTTTGATAAGAAACTGCTTGGTGATTATGACAAACAAAGTAGAAGTGAAGATAGCCCATAATCAATGGGGAAAACTATTAGAACAAAGTAGAGAGCTTCTATAAGTATGGACAGTAAGACTGATCTTTCTTCACTCATACTCCAAGAGAAAGGCGGAGTACCCCGAAGAAAAATAGAGAAAGTTTAATTGAGGAAATATAGATTCCCCAAAGTATCAGAACAAGTATATAAGTAAGCTATAGTTACTACTATTGCTAATGATAACGATTTGGATAATGGGAACCCATTAAGAAAATGTTAAGATGATAGATTCTTGAGTCATTCCATATATCAAATCAAGATCCTGATAAAGAAATGCAGGAGTTAAGAGTAGAGAGCAAGTTGAGATCATGGATTAGTAGAAAAGAGACCTCATAGAAAGAAAGCTCAATAATCTTAGTAAGATTCTCAGAGGAAAAAAAAAATGCCAATGGAAGATGCTCTTCGCATGAAGAATAACAAAAAAAAAACATTACTTTTCCTCGGCTTCATTTTAATTTTGAAGATCAAATTTATATAAGCCTAGTGAATTGTAATGTCAAGGAGAATTAGTAGATAAATAAGTCTACTTATTTATGGATTTTTCCATAAATAAGCCATGCAATCTACAGGTTTAAAACCTCTCAGTACACGTGCTCATATTAGAATGACGTGTAAAATGTCAGTATGACAAGATATACTATGAAAAGCCTAATAAGTATATCTGATAATGTTTAAGAGTACCATGGGACATGAAAGAAATGACTTAACGGTACACCATGTCAGATAATGATTGAGAATACTGGCTATGAGAGTGAAAGTTCAAGTAAACTGTTTGACTTCAGATAAGTCATCACATTCTTAATGGTTCAGACAAATTGACGAACCAATAAGTAAGCACTCGATTAGTAATAACTAAGAATATTTTTAAGATCTAAGCAGTATCATGAGAGGAGAATTATAGAATCATGGAATAATCCAATGATTCAATGTGTAGTATTACAGTTTGTACTACGCAGTACCCCCAGAAACCACAAGGATGAACATTTTAATCCAAGTTATACAAAGTAGTACATCACACTCAGAATTAGAGAGTTCTCACAGTAGGTGTATCAAGAGGATATTACAATAACCCAGGACCAAGATCAGATAGTTCCGATAATAGAGTCTCAGCCGAATCAAGGATAGAAATGCATAGTCTAAGTCTATGTTAAGTTTTAAAAAAATAGTTTCGAGATCAATCACGACTCATACTAGGCAATTGATTGACTAATCCTAAAGATTAATTCGGTTGAAGATTGAAATGACAATCGAGACTAAGAAGAGTGATCAGCCATTTTGGAGACAAACTATCTCATCCAAACCATTCGTTACTATAATAGAAGAATGATGTTGTTGAAATTGCCTTGATTGATAGGAAGTTAAAGTAGAAGAACAACATCTAGCAGGAGAATTGCAGAAGATCTACATTCTAGAATAGAAGTGTGATCAAATCACGACGGATTTTGTGGTAGAGTTGCCTAGAATATCCGATAGTAACGATGCGATTTGGATAATCGTTAGATCGATCGACTAGATCAGCACACTTTTTGCCGATCAAACTCAGTTATTCTATTGAGAGACAGCCATTTCACGAGTGTACATGATGCAATGGGGTCTAAGTTAAAGTTTAGTACAACTTTCCACCACAGACAGATGGCCAATCTGAGAGAACCATCAAGACCCTAGAAGATATGTTAAGAGCATGTGTCATGGATTTAAAGGGAACTGAGATAGAAAGTTGCCTTTGATAGAGTTTTTCTATAACAACAACTATCGCATGTCAATAAGAATGACACCTTTCGAAGCTCTATACAGAAGAAGATGCATGTCCCCAATTCAATAGTATGAATCTAGGGAGAAGCATCTAGAAATAGTAGACTTTATCAGGAGAACCATAAAGGATGTGAGACTTATCACACAGAGGTTTGATACAGCTCACAGTCGCCAGAAGAGCTATGCGGATAAACGCCGCAGACCTATAGAGTTTCAAGTAGGAGACTTAGTTTTCCTGAAGTGGCACCGATGAAAGGAGTAATAAGATTCGGTAAAAGAGAGAAACTCAACCTAAGATGCGTCGGACAGTTGGGATCCTCGAAAGGATTAGTAAAGTCACATATAGACTAGTAGAGTCGCCAGAATTGGCTTATGTACCCAATGTCTTGCACGTATTGATATTGAGGAAGTATGTGACAGATCCATCGCATGTATTGCATCAGGAACCTGTCGAAGTGCACGCAGACCTCACTTACAAGGGGAAACCACGTCAGATCCAAGCTAGCAAGGAGAAAACCTTAAGGAATAAAGTAATTCCCCGGGTTAAAGTCTTGTAGTGAAATCATAATATTGAGGAAGCTACTTGAGAACGCGAAGAGAATACGAGGAAAAGCTACCCTGAGTTGTTCTAATTTTCGGGACGAAAATTTTTTAAGGGGGGTAGATTGTAATGACTGAGAAAATCCCAGACTTTAAATAATACAATTTATTTATTTAAGCCAAGGATTTTCCTAGAAAATATTATGTGACTGAAGGATTTATGGAATCAATATCTGTATTCCTAAATTCTATAGCAGATTTCATGTTAAGTTCATGTTTCGATCAAGTAAATTCGATCGATAAATTCTCGCCGTATTTTAAGGCGGAATAATTTTTAGTACAAGTATAGTTTGAGAATCTTAATTTCAAGAATCACCAAGCACAACACGATGTTAGCAGCGTGTAAAAAAAAAAAACACACAGACATTTTAAAAGAAGAGAAAATCCTTAATTGCCAGACAGTTAGGTTAAAGTCACAAGGTAAATACCCATAGCAGAAGGGTACAATGTGAGCTCGGGAGTTGACACCGTCAGAAACAACGTCATTCCCGAGATAGAATGCTGAGAAGTTAGATTTTGAATCTGTTCAGTCTAGAATTTATTTCAAGACTTGAAACAGTTCGAAATATTACGCGAGTAAGAATATAAAACAATATTGAATTAGTCAGAAATTAATATTGGACTGTAAGTAATAGATTAAATTACGTGAGCAAAATTAATTACCTCTAATCAGTAAAATTTAATCTGTTTAGAGGAAATAATTGAGGATAAGATCAGGCATGTAATCTTGTCTTAATTAGACACTATATATAGTGAAATTTTTAGGCGTCTATCATTTTCTCTCTCTTGCTCACGTTCACGCTCACTCTCTCTCTCTTCTCTCACGTTTTCTCACAAAACCCTCAATGGCCAAATACTCAAGTTGAGATTCCGACCTCCGTTTTCGACACCGCCGGTGTCAATAGAAAGATCTCGGCGAGCTGAGTTCAATGACATGCGGCACGACCTCTAACTCCGCCGGAATCAGCCGCAATCGCCGGCGGAAGTTCCGAAATTTACCCATTTCTTCCCGTCGAGATATCTCCGCCATCCGACCTCCGATCGAGATGATTCCAGTCCCTATGGACTCAGTGCAGTGAGACGAAGAAAACCCATCCATTTTCATAGCTCAATGATGGCCGGAGCACCGCCGTCCGTGGTGGCCGGAATCGCCTCCGCCGCCGCCGTTGTTTCTCTCTCTCCAGGCCGTCGTGGATGCCACCACCCCCACCAATCGACTCAGAAGCCGACGCCCAGCAGATCCCGACCAGCAGCCACCGTCACCGTCGCAGTTTGGCCGGAAAACGGAGCCGTTGCCGTCGTCCGTGGAGGGAGGAGGTGGTTCCGACGATCTAACCGTTGGATCGCCGTAATTTTGGTGTCACAACACACAGAAGGAAGTGGGTAAGAAAACCCCTCAACCAATTTTAATAATTGATGGCCGGAATATTGAGATTTGGGTCGCCGGATTTTACTTACGTTGCCGGTCCCGATAGGTACTGTTACAGGCCGAATTGTGTGAAATTGACCGCACCAATAGACTCAGAAGGGTCAAGTTAGGGGGGGTAGGACCCAAGTCCGCCGCGGAAAAACTCTCCGGCAGCCTCTGCCGCCGTACGCCGCCGCCTCCGCCGCCGTACGTCGGCGAGGTGTCGTTTCTCAGGCTATTGACCTCCGTTTGATGATCCGAGACCATATCCTGACTCATTTCGATGTGCTGAACGCAATGGTGACGTCCGTTCAACCAAATTCAATTCTGATAAGAATGGTCTAGTACTGGTTGCACGCAGATCGAGGTGGTTCAGACTAAACAAGTGAAGATCAGAATTAAGTGTTTAAAGCTACGATGTTCCTCAAGGATCATTCATAGTGCTTGCAGCTTTTCCCAAAATTAGTTTTGAGGAAGACGCAGGAGGACACGACAAGCGAGATACTGTCAGAACCGATTTGCTCGGAATCCAGGCAAGTACAAACCTTGCTTACAGTTTAATTAAGATAGTCATATAAGGCGTATGATCTTCACGAAATACGTTAATTATGAGATTCGTGAATTAGGTTTATATTTATGTTAAACGTCGTATGTAGTTTTTCAATAAAACTTAACGATTTTCAAATAAGCATGTAAGCGAAAATCGTAAAGAAACGAAACGCTAGACCCTTAATTTGACGACGGTAAATATGGACCTCAACACTATCATGAGACCATCAAGTGAGGTAAAGTAAAGTTTATTAAAAGTGTATTATGGATGATAATTTAATTAATTATTAAAACTAATTAATTAAATTATCTAAGACTTAGAATATGGTTAAGGAAGTTAATTAATTACTAAGATTAATTAACTTACTTATGTAGACTCAGTATATGAATAAGAGGGTTAATTAATTACCAAAATTAGTTAACTAAATTATTAGACTTATTATAAGGATAAGATAATTAATGAATTATCAATTTAGTACAAATTTGTAATGGCAATTAAGGAAAATAAGATTTTGAGGATTTAACAAATCGATCCTTATAGTAAATTATCCTTCAGAAAAGGAAAGGAATACGGGCCTTAAGAAAAGGGTTAGATTCCTTCATAAGTTGCTAAAATAGAATAGCAAACGACAGATAATCTCACACTCTCAGTGGGTGTTTATTTACAGAAGTAAGCAAGTAACAGAATAGGCTGTTTGGTGAAAAGTGGATTCTAGCTCTGTAAATCAGGTAAGTAGGAATCTCGCCTACAGTATGAATAGATTTTAAAGAAAAAAGTTACACATGTTATATATGCATGTTTATGTTTTTAAGTATTGTACGCGATGCTATGTTATGCTGCATACACATAAGCAGTGCACATGAATCATATGTGTTTAAATTAATTTAATGTTATAGTATGCTATGCTAGGTCATATTGCATACACCTTAATAAGTCAAGAGGAACTTATAAGAAGAAACTCAGTGGAGTGCCGTACCAGCCTCCGACCTAAGGGAGGTAATCAGACTCCACAAGGGAGATAAATGAACAAAAAAAAAAGGGTCCTTCGCAAGGGAGGCACTCAGTTCAATTTAAATCACGGGTCGTGGGGGACCTTGCAAACCCTTACGTCCCGATGATTGCGCGCAAGTGGTACGTGAGCACTCGGGCCCATCAGTAAGAAAGATAAGATAAGCTAAGATAATAAGACTATGATAAAACATCATAATCAAGCATAATCAGCTCATGCATATTTACACATGTGTACTTACAGTTATTTTGTGAGATATAGTTCCTACTTGCTGAGCGAAAGCTCAATCAGATATGTTCATGCTGTAGGTAAGAAACCTATCAGCAATTCCTGAAGGGCAATGGTGTGCGGCGGACGAATGGTGGAGATGGGAATGGATACCGCTTACGCAGTTATTTTCCGCAGTAAGTTTAAGTAAAATCATGTATATATTTATATGATCCAAGGTTTCAAGCATGTATGCTTAAAAAATATATGTACATATGTATGTTAAGAAAACCGAGATCGTAGCTAAAAACCATAGTTTTGAGTATTTAAGTTTTAGAACGTTGCAACAGTGCATGCAACAAATAAACGAATTTTAAACATGATGAATTAAATGATTGATTTTAAAAGGACTTTAAGATGTACTTGAATTTAAGATTTCTCACGAAATCGGTTTTAAAGTCAAATGAGATGACCAATTGAAATGACTAGTTTTAGAAAAGCTTTTAAAGAGTATTTGAAACAAGAGTTCAAATGTCACTCAATTCGAAAGATATTTTTAGATGTTTTATCTTAACTAAAATTAAGAAAAGTTTTTAGTAATTGAGTGATTCATTCTTTTTAAATTATTGTTACGAATTATGAAAGTATTCATTCTTATGTTTTAAAAAAAAAAAAAATGTTCCGCAAATTTTAAGCAATTCCAGTAAGTATAAGTTAAAAAGTAAGTTACGGTGACGGCCTCATAGGAGGGTCGTCACAATATTAAACCTCACAACATTCTCTTGGACCATCTATTCATTCCGAAAGTTTCCGATTTTGGACTAGCAAGACTTTGCCCATTGGAAAATAGTGCAGTATCCTTAACTGCAGCAAGAGGGACTATCGGGTACATTGCTCCGGAATTGTTTTACAAAAATATTGGAAGAGTCTCTGACAAAGCTGATGTCTACAGTTTCGGAATGCTGTTGATGGAAATGGCAAACAGAAGGAAGAATTTAAATGCAACGACCGAAAATTCAAGCCAAATTTATTTTCCTTCATGGATATATGACCAATTCAGCAAAGGAAATGATATAAAAATTGAAGGTGCCACAAAAGAGGAAGAGGAGACAATAAAAAAGATGATGCTAGTAGCATTATGGTGTATACAGTTAAAGCCGTGTGAACGCCCATCAATGAGTAAAGTCATAGAAATGCTCGAAGGCAAAGTTGAAGGCATACAAATGCCTCCAAAGCTTTATTTATATCCACAAGAGTGCCACAATGCAGAGAATGATGGGGAGATATCAAAGATAACATGCTCATCATCATCACTATCTGACGAGATCAAGTCCTCTGAAGAGGTCTCTTTGATCTCAAATGCACATTAAGATATTAGATGTAATATGTCATCAATTTGTGAAGTTGTTCATAGTACTTCAAATACCACATTCGTTAGTGCAGTATCAAATGTAGTTTTCTTCTTTCTAATCTTGTATCTTTCTATTGTTTATTTTCTTTCTAATCTTCTTTCTATTATTCTTCGTATATAAATTTAGCATTATTTTTCTCTAATATCAGTTATTCCCTCTAGTCATTTACTTAAAAAAATTAAATATATCTACCTTTAAAAGCTTTTTTCTTCTTTATTTTTCATAATCTTTTCGCTTATTACATAATTTTCATGCATATGTCTTGTGTACTGTGCGTTAGGGATGAATAAATAAAATCACGTCAAAATTAAAAATGATGTAAAACAAACTATTTTTAATACGAATAAGATGGCTTTCTAATATCTTTGGGACTCCGTGAAAAAGAAAAAAAAATATATATATATATATTATATTTTTTTTTTTTTTTCAGATCCTATCGTAAAAATCTCCTTTTTAAATAATTCCAACTCATTTCTTCTTTCCTTGAGACGGCCTTACCTATACCACTCATTTAATCATTCGAGTCTTAATTTACATTGATAAATATAGTTGTACAACAAGTACATCATTTAATGGAAGGCTATATATGATGAAGGGTGAGAACTCCACTTTTTATTTTATTTTATTTTCTGTTACGCAAGAAAATATTTCATTTAACACTGAGACCGTGGATCCCACAGGCCATTGCCAGTCTTGTTTTGAAGTGGCTGGCAAGTGGCGAACACTTTCAAGGAAACAACAAAAGAATAAACAAAAAAAGTGAAGCAATATTATTGCACACCAATCGTACTCAGCACCACGTACTAATAAAAAGTGAGTCTCACAGTGTGGAGTCAATTTTCTATTAATAGTAGGCTTAGCATCGGTGGCGCCCTTAATCTTCAAAAAAGTTATACATTTCTCAAGGAGAAAAAACCAAAAAAAAAAAAAGAAAAAAAGAAAAAACATATACAAACAAAAGCGGTTGTTGCACTACTCCTTGAAGCTAGCCACAAAACAATGCTGAGGAGTATTTAAAATAAAAATAGAAATAAAAATAAGGACATTGAAAATATTGTTGAGGTAAAGACTTTAAAGTAAACGCCAATATTGAAATTTAATTTGTTTAGCTTGATATTCGTGGTCACAATGCCGATCTCTCAAAATAGAAACGTGTATGTGTGCACATTTGGGAAAGTAAGAAATAAGACCTACTTGAACTCACGCGCCCTAATCTAATCTATTCAAGTTATATCCGTACATAATTCCGAGTAATTGATACAAATGATTCCCGAACACTTTACATGCATGCATTACAGCAATGATTTAAAAGGAAAAAATGACACATAAAAAATGTACCATTGGATGGCCATTTTATATATGAAAAGGCGAAGTTAAAAGACTAATGAACATGAAAACAACAATGACATTTAGAAGTGACAATAAAATTAGAAAACAACATTGCGGCAATAATAATTTAAAAGAAAATGACAACAAAGCACTATTTTTTCCTAGTTGCCCGAATCTTGTGAATCTATAGGTAAAAATAATGGTAATACGTCGACACAATTGATTCACGAAAAAGCAAAGGATAATATTATTGGAAGAATTTGTAGAAGTCCAAGAAGACCATCAAGCCAGTCTTGCTTGGTGGCAAGTGGTGAGGACTTGTAATGAAGACTTGAACTTTAAGTGAATATGACAATTAGTAACATGATATGAAAAGTATTTCTTTCAATTTCCATGAAGATCATAGAACTAGGCATACGAAGCAAGTGCCAGCTGCCAAGTAACTTGTCGAGATATGCTAAACTTCTCTGATTAATTTGGTATGTTATCTCTCTTTTCACTTAGATTAATTTGGTATGTTGTACTTTTTTCTTTTTAAAAAAAAAAATGATAAAAGAGGATAACTGATATCAAGGATAACTAATAATCTCAATTAAGTTAGCACTCAATAGACACGACTCATAAATTAAACCCTCCACTGATATATTATTAAACTGATATTTAAGAATAACAAGACAAAAAAAAAAAAGTATAGATTTAAAGAAACTAGAAGGGCTGAGGCAGGGCTGAGGCACTTTGTACCTTGAAAAAATATAAAACACATACCAGAGGACATATACCAATATCGACATCAAATACATAATCCGCTGCTCTAGGAAAAAAAAAAAAAGGAACAAAAAACCAAAAATTAACCAAAAAAAAAAACTGCTAGAGAGAGAAGCGGGTAATTAAGTGATTCTTTGTCTCCCCATCCAAACAAAGAGAACCTTCCCCAATGGCACACTAATTCAGAAACAACTTTAAGCCAAAAACCAGTACTGATTCAGTCAAACCAAACGAAACGCAAGCGACAACACATCACATAAAGGAGTGGATACGATAAGAGTGAAAACGACACTCAAAATAGATCATCTCATTTCGTGTCTATTATTATTATACTTTAGTAGTGCTAGTGGTCCAACAATGCCCACATTACATAGTTGGGGGAAAATAAGAAGTGGGCTGTCACAACATAGGGTATGTTTGTGTGTATATATATATATTATACATATCAACACATATATATTTACGTGTATAATATATATATATATATATCTGTGTGTGTGTGTGTGTGTGTGTGTGTGTGTATTGTGATAGGTAAAATGAATGTGTAAATAGTTTCCTTTATTATTTGTTTATGCTTACTCAACTCAACACTTTTCGCGTGTTCCTTTCAGTCGGCACGCCCTAAAACGAAAGGCATTATGTGCCCAACTTGTCGAAATTGTGGAATATCACTATGCTAACTTTAGTAGAAAATTCTGCAATGGAGTATCAATACCTTATTAGAAAATGTAAATAGTTAGATCACATTAGAATCATAAGAAATTAAAAAAAAAAAAGGTAATGTAACAAAACTGTTTAAAAACTGTATTTTATCCTACAACTGAGTTTTATATCGTATTAAAAAAATTCTCCTTTAATCTTTCAAAGATTTACTAGTGAAAATAAACATGTATGATGCACGTGCCAGTTGCAATAGAATATGAATTTAACTATCATATTCTTTATCTATTACAGAAGTAATGAAGAAGAGAAACATTATACACATATGGAATTTTTTTTTTTTTTTTATAAAGAAAAAGATATAAATGCAGTAACCAATAGAACACAATATAAACATTATTTTTATAATGCGGCGTAGCATTATTTTGCTTAACATATTTTTCCATTATAAACGTTTTTTAATGCAGCGTAGCATTATTTTTTTTTTAACATACAGAACGCATCGCCTATTTTAATGGGGAGCTATTGTAATGCCCTAAGGTTTATGTCTGTGTATATGTTTCATGTATGACAAGAAATAATTGAGATTTTTTATTTAAGTTAATGGTCAACGACTTTGTGATTTTGGTGACTGCTCAAATTATTTTGATAATTAGCTTATAATATTCTACGATGTGCAAGAATAAGGGATAATTAATTTTGAGCCTTAGAGATTTAAGAAAGTACGAGTTATGCAAATTTCTAAATAATCAAGGAAGAGAGGAAAGAGGTATCAATTAAAAACACACCCATCAGATTTTTAGAGTTAACTGCAGCAAGAGGAGCAATAGGATACATAGCTCCAGAATTGTTTTACAAAAACATTGGAGGAGTTTCTTACAAAGCTGACGTCTATAGCTTCGGAAAGCTGTTGATGGAAATGGCAAATAAAAGGAGTAATGCAAATGACAATGCAAAAGTTGAAAATTCAAGTGAAGAAACCTACTTTCCGTTATGGATATATGACTGAATTAGTAAAGGAAAAGAAATGGAAATAGAAGATGCTACTGAGGAGGAATTGAAAACTGTAAAGAAGATGATCATAGTAGCATTGTGGTGTATACAATTGAAGCCTTGTGATCGCCCTTCGATGAACAAAGTCATAGAAATGCTCGAAGGAGAACTCGACTCCCTACAAATGCCTCCAAAGCCTTACCTATATCCGCAAGTGCAAGCACAAGTTAAGCACAGCGTTGAGGATGCTGGGGAGACATCATGTTCAATATCAACATTATCAGAAGAGGACTCCGAAGAGCCTGGTTCGGTCTCCGATGTTGCGTGTCAAGATAACGATCCGTTTGTGAGTTTACAAGAGATCAGTCATTAAGACCCCTATATATTAGTATTCTCAATTGCATGTCTAGCCAATGTGGGATTTTGTTCGCACATTCCCACACTGCAATTATAATCCTTTGTATTTTCAGGAAAAAAAAAAAGAAAAAAAATCTAGTCCTCTGCATATCTAGTTTGCTTGGTCTATGCTTGTCATTTACTCGTTATATTGGAATTTTCATATATACAATCGTTTCAGGTCTTCCATAAAAATTCTATATATCATGAATTCCAGGTTAGAGAGCATTGGTTACAGCAACATTAGAGCCATATATAAGAAAGTGTTAGTTTCCATATTAATTCTTCATTTGATTTTTGTGTCTTGAGTATTTAGTGAGCGCTATCTTTACGTGCTGTTAAGAGAAAAAACTATGAGGGGAAACAATCTTCCTACCCGCTTA
This sequence comes from Morus indica, assembly GCA_029231665.1. Lineage (NCBI taxonomy): Eukaryota > Viridiplantae > Streptophyta > Magnoliopsida > Rosales > Moraceae > Morus > Morus indica. The sequence continues at coordinate 135,413 of JACAGA010000091.1, forward strand.
GAGCTTAGAGTTTAGAGCTCGTAAGTGAACGGTCTTCATTAAAAATTCTTTCTTTAAAAATGCTTCGTTGCTGTTTTATTTTTCATTTTGTTATGTTTGCTTTCAGTTTTGTTGTTCATTTTCTTAGCTTTTTGTTGGGAATTTGTAGGTAGGAAATGTACTTTGTCTTTCTATCTTTACGTTACAATTTTGATGAGAGTTTTAACCGGTCGCGGATCTGGGGGCACTGAAGAAAATGATAGTTTTACCCCCCATATAGTTCAGCATTTCTCTCTCTCTCTCTCTCTCTCTCTCTCTCTCTCTCTCTCTCTCTCTCTCTCTCTCTCTCTCTCTCTCTCTCTCTCTCTAATTTGTCCCCACCAATAAAAGTTTCTACTTTTAATTTACTTTATGTATGTACTTAGTTTTCTTATTTTCTTACTCTTGATCTCTTCTCTTAATATTGTTTCTCTTTCTTTCTATTTTGATTTTGGCTTTAAAAATCAACACCCACCAGGTTGATCTATTTAAATGTGTGCTTATCGATAACTTTCCAAAAGTAAATCTTTTCATAGGTAGTTATTTTGAGGTCGAGGTAAAGTTGAAAAAAAAAACGGTTAGCTTATTATTTGTTTACTGTAACGTCTGTAAATTTAAATACAGACAAATGTGTATAAGAAATAAATTGTTATTTATTAGTGTGTCAATTTTCACTTTTGGGAAAAAATATTTTCATTTTACATCACGGTAAATTTTAAAATTTTCACTTATACCCCATTTGTTTAATCTTTTACAATTTAACTTTTACTTGTTACAGACAACTTATTTCACAAAAAAAAAAAACAAAAACAAAAACATTATATTAGTGTAAATATCTCTTATCTCAACATTATGTTCCAAACCCATGCATATTTGACCTATAATCACCATCTTTGACCTGTTTCAGAAATTAGCCAATAACTAGTGTCTAGGGTCATTTTTGAGAAAAATACTATTTCACAAAAGTTGTTCAAAATGCAATGTTCTTCAACTTGGTGTGCTTAAATTTTGAAACTATGTTTTTATCTTGGTTTTCTAACCCAAAACAGCGCTGGATTCAATTTCTGGCTCAATAATCTAGTTTTCAATTTTGGTCCGAAATTGAAAATTTTCAACGTTTAGTTTTTGACACATCTTCAATCACTTCACCAACTCATTTTGCACATCTTACTCCTCCTATTCTTTTTTCCAACCGAAATTACTTTATATTCATAAACTAAATTTGGGTAGAATTCCGCCTGATTTTTAATATTTCCCGAGTTATCCATAGTCGTTTTATCCGTTGTTTACGTTATAAATATATTTTTCAAAAAATTTTCTTAATACCTTCTTTTAAATACATATATTTTTCATGTTTACGCTATGAAAACTAAGTAGTAACGGCTTACTAGATCGGGTCGTCACAGCGCAGGGGAAATGAAGTGCACCACCATATTCTTTTCTTAACAAACAAAAAAAAATTATAATAATAGTAACTCCAAATTGGAGCTTGCCAGAAATTTTCAAATAAATCAGATACATGGGAATTAGCTATCAGCTGTTTCTGTGGGACCATGGACATATATATATGGGAGAAAGAGGAAAATATGCCAAAATTTGAGATGAATTAAAATTAATAGGCCAATAGTTTACATAAGTTAACAAATAGGCCAAATTATTATTTTCATCCATAACTTGTCTGGTTATGAACCATAACTTGACAAGTTATTATTCATAATTGTCCATAACTTGTCCGGTTATGAACCATAACTTGATAAGTTTGTCCATAACTTATCTGGTTATGAACCATAACTTGACAAGTTATGGCCTATTAATTTCTATAACTAAAAATTGGCCTATATACTTTCTTAAACTTTTCATATTGGCATATTTTCTACTATTTCCCTATATATATTGATGGAAGAATTTTGTTTTCTAGGGAACCTTTTATGTCACGCTATAAATGACTTTGCGTGGATGACATTTTAGCCAGAAGAAGCTCGGGTAACCCATAATTACCTAGTCTTGTTTGAGTTGTGATTTAAATTGTGAAACAAACAAAATAGCAAGACTCGAAACTCCTTTAGATGTGGTCCAATCTCTTGGGGCCAGCCATGGAAATTTTCGGTGCATATGCAAGATAACTTGTAATGAAGACTTTGAACTTGACTTAAGTGAATACGACAATATAACATATGAAAAAGGATCAACAGGTATAAATTTGTTGCAGCTTCCACGAATCTAGATAGCTTTGGTCCCAAAAAAGATGAGCGACGACTTCGAAATTAACAAGTATGTCACCTCTTAACGTGACCTATGTACAATTTTGACTATGCAAGCTGTTGGGATATATGTCATAAATCAAATAAGATGTAAATATTTTGCTGATTATCAATGAAACGAGGAATTTTTTCAATATTATTTTGCATACATGTGATGTTTTATAAATATCAAAATCTCTAGATTATTTTTTGATGTAACTTTAAACATTGTATATAATCGTTATATGCAGAGGATAATATTTGAAATAAAATAATCTAAACTTGTCCGTAATTATAAATTAAAGTTGGGATCTTTAATTTAAAATTACTAATGCGGTTCATTATATTATGAATGAAATAATCTTATCATAGATTGTTAATAATGAGATTGTTGGAATGAAAGCATTTTATGTAATATGATTACATATGACCGGGACGCGATTAATTATGAATCTCTAATAAATTCCGTTATTAAATAGAGTATTCAATATTAATCAATGATGGTCATATATGTATTAATCTTAATTCTGAGTAATTAATAAACTCCTATTTATGATATTATGTTCTTTGACATATTGAGTAATGACACATGTGAATAGTGTCAAAGTCTTGGTATATTGGGAGCATAGTGAAATAAATAGCCAGGAATATTAATTTACAAGATGAAATTCATTCCTTCATAATGAAGTAGAGGGACGGTTCCCATAAGTGTTGATTCGAGACTTCAATAATAAGAGCGCTCAATTTTATGATTGGATCATAAATATATTATCCATTCATAAAATACATACCTTTTTGCTATTAACTATTGTTTTTAGCAAAAAATCTTAATGCCAAGACTTTTTGGTTTGGCACTTTTTAGAGGATTCAAACGATGATTTGAATCATGGTATATGGTTCGCCACAGTGTTTTCTCTCACAAAAAATACACGTAAATAAAAAATGATTCTAATCATATGATTTTAATCTATTAACCAAACGTCACCTAACCTAAAATTTGCTTTTGAGACTAAAATATTGTTGAGTATGGCTTTAATTAAGCCCGTTAGCTTGCTTTGGGTTTTGGGCCAAGGCCCATATCCTTCCCTATCAGCAAGCCTTGCCGAGATTTACCTAAGCGTATACATTGATATATGCATGTGGTTTAGCAGAGGCAGCCGTAAGAGTATAGAGCATCCGCACGTTTGGTTATCCCCATTGATACACAGTCTTCTCTCTTTAGTTTCTTTTGAGTGAGATTTGATCAGCAAATTTAATTATTTGGTATTTATTATTCTTCCTTTTACGTTGAAAGATATTTGACAAGCTTTTGTAACCTTCTTTGTTTATAGTGAAATTTCTTCGCCGTTTCTGTTCATGGACGTAGGTTAAAAGCTGAATCACGTTAAATCCTTGTGTTTTTAGGATTTGTCTGTTATTCATATTTTGTTTTGAAACTATGTATTTTTTGTCTATTCATAGAAGTAAATGCTGAAGATGGTTAAAACAAGATACAAAAAAATAATGAAGAAAATCACTTTTAATTTTAAAATCCAACTTCATGACCCTTCGCTTTTAAAAATTCCAATGTTTATTAACCTTTTTCAATGTTCACAATTGATTCAAGTCACTCGGATGAGAACTTTAGGATGAGAAAAAATTCAAACTTTTCTCTTACGATGGCAAGATTGAAGACTAAAACCTTCACTAGATGTGACATGAGAAGGTAGCAGATAAGAATGAATAAAATCGAAAGGAAACGGCATTTTCACATTTATTTATATTCAAAATCCAGACAAACTATTTTTTGTTTTTTTGCTTTTTTGAAGATTCATCTATACACTAGTAGAAAATTATTGATACGTTGTCTATTACGATTTCAACAGATTTCATACGTATAAGACTAAAACTTATAGTGAAGACTTGGACATCTTCGGGCAAAGACTATAACAGTGAAGACTTGGAACTTTTCCTTCAAAATAAAATTTCAAAAAGGACATGGAAGTGTAAGTGAATATGATAGAAAAAATAAACATCAAAAGACTGCATTCGTATCCACGGTTGAGAATGCGCAAACAAAAACTCTACGTTAATGACTATATATGGGATTGAAAACAAATTTAAAAGGACTTGGGCTAGTATATATTAACCTTCCGATGTATGAGAGCCAGATTCCGGTTGTAGTTATTTATAATCTTGACAATCTTGTATCTTTACATGATTAATGGAAGGCTGTAATGGTGAAAAGTAAGAACTCCGCGTTTTCTTTTTTTTCTTTTTTTACCGTTTTTTTTTTTTTTTTTTCAATTTTCTATCACTCAATAAAATACCATGGAGCGCACAGGCCATGCATAACTAACGCTTTGGGAAGACTTTCAAGGAAGACTAGTAACTTTTATGGTTGTAGATATAGATTAGAAAAAAAGGAATAAAATCATGGGAGAAAGAGGGAAATAGGCCAAGACTTGAGATGAATTAAAATCAATAGGCCAATAATTTACATAAGTTAATAAATAGGCCAAATTATTGATTTCGTCCATAACTTGTCTGGTTATGAACCATAACTTGACAAGTTATTTTCGGTTTTTGTCCATAACTTGTCTGGTTATGAACCATAACTTGACAAATTTATCCATAACTTATCTGGTTATAAACCATAACTTGACAAGTTATGGTCTATTAATTTTTATAACTAAAAGTGGCCTATATACTTTCTTAAACTTTTCATATTGACCTATTTTCTACTATTTTCCTAAAATCATTCCAGTATCCTATATTAAAACAACCGTCTCTTTAATATTTTATATTTTTAATAATATTAATATGATATTTTTATCTTTAAAGCAAAGCTCTTATTCAATACCTTGAGACTTATTTTTAGGATATGAAAAAACATCGGTATTAGGTACTCACATTGGTACATCAGTATTACCACCACTAATATAAGGTAGACCACGCCTGTGAGAATCATACTGTAAGATTCACTTTTTATTAATGAGTGGTACTCACATTACTGATGCCTTGTAGTATTATTATCCTTGTTTCATTCGTATAATGCCGAAAAAAATGCATGGAAGACTCACTAAACTTTTCACGATGGGTTATATATAGCATCAATAAGTACTCATTTCCATCAATAAGTAACAATTACTAAAAGAATAATAACAACAATTAACCATTATAGCCAGTGTAGAGAAAAAAATATAGTGGGAGTACTGTAAAAGAAATAAAGATATTACTTTACTATTTTTTTATTATCGAGCTAAAGCGCAGTTAAATCTTGCTTGTAAAATGATGACACAAAAATGTATTTCACTTATTCAGTGAGGACATAGGTTACAAGACCATATAATTAAAAATTATGAAACATTTTATGGGTAAAAATTAAAATTTCAAAAATGGAGTTGGGGCTCGTGCTACCAGAATACAATTAATATGGCTTCTCCATCGCGATAGCAAGATTAGAGAATATCAATCCCTCCCACCAATTTAAACAAGGTAATATGACAGGAATACTAAATTTTTTTTCCCTTTCTTGTGTGACTAGTTGGCGAGAAGACATGTGATCCTTAATTTCCCAAGTAAATGTAGCACGTGACTTGCTAATATTTGTATGAAGATTAACAGATTATGATGGAAATCAAACTTACTTATTTTGAGGATATAATATAGAGTACATTACAACAAAAGAAAAGACAAAGTATATATTCTACAACAATAACTTAAACGTGCTCTCATTCAGCTATAGTTTCTAACTCTAGGGTCATACGCCTTGCAGGATTTGTTTGTGACACTGGACCTATTGCAGTAAAAGGACTAGGCGGCATGGTTAATTCCTCTTCTCCTTCCAACATTTGAACCACATCTTTCATTGTAGGACGACCCATTGGATGCCACTGGATGCACCAAAGTCCTACAATTGCAAGTTTCTTTGCAATTTTAGAATCTCCACTTCCCTGATCAAATTGTATCCGGTGATCCTCTCCATTTTCTAAAATATTAAAGATCCATTCTGGATAGTAAATTTCATCTACATTCCCATCATTTACATTAGTATTCTTCCTCCCTCCAACGATTTCAAGTAACAACATTCCGAAGCTATAAATATCCGACTTATAGGACACATTTCCAATGTTTTTAGAGAACACTTCGGGTGCGATGTATCCTACAGTCCCTCTAGCTGTAGTCATTGACACTATACTTTTATCTTGAGAGCACAACTTAGCAAGACCAAAATCAGAAATTTTTGGTTTGAAATTGTGGTCCAACAAAATGTTTTGAGGCTTGATATCGAAATGGAGGATTCTTTGATCACAACCCTGGTGGAGATACTCGATTCCCTTAGCAATGCCCAAAGCAATGTCTTGCAATGTCTCCCAAGTAAGTAGACGGTTTCCGCTGCTTGCAGCTGATGAAATATACTTTTCTAGTGAATCATTTGGTAAGAACTCATAAACAAGAGCTCTCTTGAGTCCTTCAGCACAATAGCCAACCAAGCGAACCACATTGATATGGTGAATTTGACCTATTGTTGACACTTCATTTAGAAACTCCTCCCCATTTCCCTTGGAATGGTTTAGGATCTTCACCGCAACGAGAACGTCGTCAGAAAGCTTCCCTTTGAACACTACTCCATGAGCTCCTTCACCCAACTTGTCCTTGAATTGATTTGTGATCTTCTTAATGTCGGCATATGAATAGCACGATGGCTTGAGAGCAACATAATCCTCCAAAAACTTTTCAATCCTTCGTCCGGCTTCTTTAGCGTCATTGTACGAGGTAAAGGCATAAAAAGTTGCAGTGACCACTAGTATTAAAAGTACTAATGAACCTAATATCGCAACTGCAAATAAAGAACAATCCCAAGTCAAGATAATATTGCGTACTCTGCTTATATGACAATTAGAACATATAAAGCTTTGCATTGGAGATAGTATAACTCACATATGGTACAGATCGTTGGCGAAAACTTGGATCTTCCTGCAAAAGAACAATTAAAAAGGGGCAAAAAAATGGTTGGCATGTGTAACAATTTCTTCAATAAATAAGAGTGCTTTTATAAACATTTCGCTTATTAAAAAATATTAAGTAGCTACAGTATAAATACTAAAAGTGCAAACTCTAGCTACGTTATCTATATATATTACTTGGTTATAATGCGATATATTTAAATCAAGCGAAAACAAGACTTCTTACCTCGTATATCAAAACATTCAGTACTTTGATCATGTTCAGTGCCATTGATTTTCCGTCTACATCCTTTGTGTTTTGCTTCACAGGATCTACAATCTGGCTTGGACCACGCCAATGTAACATCATCGCTAAAGGAATATATGTCATCTGGAACTGACTCGGCATCGTACGTCTTAGAACAGAAAAAAGGACTTGTGGGGTACTGCAAATTTTGGATCTCGGAGTTAGAAGGAGCCAAAATAATATGGTACATATGACGGTTATAAGGGCAATGTAATAGAGTATAATTCGATTTGTTCCCTTTATATGACCCCAATCGGAAAGGAATATTGATCGTTGACTGATTAGAGAACAACTCTGAAACCAGCAGATATCCTAGGCCATACGCATACTCATGACTATAAACTACAATTTTTTGAACTTTATAATCTATTTGGCTTATGAAGAGAGTGTTAATTGGACTTGGCAGCTGAATTGCCGTTTCATTCCCAACGCAGAAATAGATCGAACCCGCCGGGATAGCCACATGAGTCGTTGTTTAGCTGACGCTGATCACGATGGCTGTCATTGAGTCGGAAAGGGAATCTGATTCGGGGCCCATAACTCGAACACATTGCTTCCCTGCAGGGGGACTCGGCCGCATATTCTTTGCCTGATCCTAGCTGATCTCTAAGATTAGCTAGTATCATGATGAAGAACATGCAACATCTAAGAGGAGAGGTCCTCATGTATAAGATTTCCAAGAGAAGACTGATCAATATTGCTTGATTCTTTGATTCTTTCGATAACATATATACATATACATATATATATATATATATGTATGCATGTATCGATGGACTAGATTAACTGGGGCCGGCCATGGGCTTAATTTGGTTGGTAATTACCAACTTTCAATGTTTGAAGCTGGCCATTAAGTTAGTTCCACATTTTTGAAAATATCACATGTATTAATGGATGGGCATGACTTCACATTTGAGTCTTTGACCAGTTTAATAGTGACTTAATTATATTACCATTTGATCCATTCCAGTAAAAAAGGCGCATGCAGGAGTTCAATAATAAATACTCTAATAAATAATTTGTATTCATATATAAGCATGCGAAATAGTTATACATATGCTGATATGCATATGCATTGTGGCAATAATAAGCTCAAATATATAAATTCTCTCTCCTATATTCTAAATGGAAATTGTCCCAAATATTAGACGCATTGTCCTTAACGTTGTTCTGGTCATGATCATCACCATATTCCATGAAACTAGTCCTATCTCATCTTCTTCTTCTTCAGAAAAGCCTCTTCGCAATTGTTCTTCTTCCTGTGGTGATATCCCTAATATAACCTTCCCTTTCCGACTTAAAAACGATCCACAAAACTGTGGGCATCTATTTTATGAGCTCTCTTGCGATAACAACATTACGACAATGTCAAACATATATTTTGACACGCACTACTACGTGAAGGCAATCAATTACGACAACTACACGATTAAAGTCGCGTCGCCCGATGTCCAACAGGATAACTGCTCCTCCTTCCCTTCAATGCTTCAACACGTATATCCTTTTGAAACAGTAATTAGTTTTGAAAACTCTAGTGTTCTACAAATTTCGGAGCGTATAATGTTCTTGAGCTGTAAGAAACCAGCAGTGAGTCCTTCTTATATAGACACGGCTCCTTGCATAAACAGCTCTTCTTTCTCCCCAAAAAATAAAGGTAATAATTACTCTTATGTGGTGTATGCTAATGGCTTCAAGTTCTCTGATTTGGAAGAGTCCTGCCAAGTTTACTACTCGGCTTTCGTATCACCACCACCGCAAGGGAAGAAGAAGATCACTTCCTACAAAGATATCCACAATGAGCATGTCTATGGGTTTGAGCTTTCTTGGGTCGACGCTTTCGAAGAAGAATATACATGTATTCCTTGCTACGTGGATGAAACTTCCAACCAGGTTCACTGTCCAAGTTGCTCCCGATCAATAGATTGTAAGGATTTCTAAAACTACTTAATACTTATGATCACTGAATCATTCCGCAGCACATAATATTTTCCCTTACTTTTTTTCTTTTTTGCTTTTTTTTTTTTCTCTCTCTTTGAACAATTTGTATTTTCCTATTTCATTAATAAAAGGTGCGGGCCCTTAAAAAAAACCAAATAAAATAAAAGGAGAATGTCATAAATAGCGTATTTTTTAAAATAAATTAAGTTAATAGTAAATTTAAAAATTATTGAAATAAATAGTAGTTTACCGTGTGAATATAACTATTTCATTTACGATTACTAAAAAAGAATTTTTTCACGTACTATAAAAAGATTTTTTTTTATTTTACGTCAATACAAATTTTTTACAATGTAAATTATTTTATCAATCATAAATGAAATATTTACACAATAGATTATTATTTATTTTAAATAGTTTTAAAATCTGTTATTTACTTAATTTGATTTCAAAAATTTGCTATTTATACTCCTATTTACGTAAAAATAGAAGCTGTGGAATGAGTTATCCAACGAGGTTCATTGTCATACGTCAGAGCTCAAAACAGCGTGCACTAAGGATTTTTAGAACTAGCTAGCTGCTTGATTCTAATTGAATGTTGCATATATAATTACATATATATAAATATATATATATATATATATATATCTTATATTATCTTATCTGATTCTGTAGTGCCGTCAACTAATTAATTATAAGTAAATCTGTAATAATCTACAGAGAATCATGATGACAGTATATATAAAATCTTCCTTAAGTTTGGAGTGAACATACACACAAAATTGATAGTTAAACGGAGAAATAAATAGACAATGATTTTAATTGAGGGAAAAAAAGAGAAAGGCTCGTGAAAAGGGGTTTAAATTAAGAAAATAATGATATGCCATCGCAATATTGCTCCTTTGCAATATTATCTTTAATCTGTTAAATTTTTTTAGGTTGTTTCCTGTTTCTTTTTAGATATTTTCGCCGCTACAGCAAGTTAACAGTGTTGTCCCTTTTTTAGCGCCAATAATTTTGTTGCTAAAACCTTTCTTTCCTCCCATTTTTTCTTTTTTTTCCTAATAGACTTTTTTTTTTCTTGATTAAATAATACATATATATACATGTATTTACTTATTGTGTGGCATGCAGGGTTTGACGAAATTCTGTATAAGATTGGCTATAAAATTGAAGAAACTTGTGAGAATTCTCCCGTACTCAATCTCATCACTTCATGTTATTTCTTAAGTATACTTAGAATTTGCTCAGTTTCCCTGGGCAACTCCTCGCTGAAGTGCTTACATATTCCAGAATATATCGCCATTGCATACCGACGGACAGGTAATGAGTATGCTTAGCTAAAATTATTTTTCATTTTCTAATTACTTTAAAAATAAACGTTCACTTTTACAATTTTTAAAACTTAATGATTATGAAAAAAACTATATTTAGCATTTTAAATAGCATTATACATTAGACCAAAAATAAATATAACATATCATATCATTTTTTTATGTTAAATATACAATTACTATTAGCATTTGCATTGGAGATGGTCTTAAGTTAAGTGGAAAACGCTGAAAGATAAAAGAATGCCCAAGTACTCAACAAGAAAGTCCATATGAACATCCCTGGCAATATAAGCCTTAAGAATAAAAAATTATAAATGTTGTTTACATAATTATAGAGAGCGGTTATAGGTTTTGGCAATATGTAGAACAAAATGATGTTTATCTTGTGACTAGAGTAAATCAAATACATTGTACTTTTGTACATCATTAGAAATTAAATATGCTTAAGGAAAACTCTATCTTATTTACTTATGGCTCATCTTCTTCTGTATTAATTTTTCCAGTTGTAATGCTAGAAGAAGAAATGGGGAGAAAATTTGGGCACTACTGGCTTAGCGCGAAAATGAAATGTATGATGAACATATTTTCTATTTTTATTTTGTTACTATTTACAGTACTTTATGTTTTCTTGGAAAAAGGATAAATATTCTCCTAATTTAATTTACAGTTGTATTGGAATTACTGACATTACTTACACCAAGAATCATGGCTAGGATCTCCTTTCTGATTGGCCTTGTCTTCTATAAGTGGAGAAGGCAACACTTGTCAATATACAAGGGCATTGAAGAATTTCTCCAGAGTCATAATAACCTAATGCCTATAAGATATTCATACTTGGAGGTTAGAAAGATGACGAAAGGCTTCAAGACTAAACTAGGTGAAGGAGGCTTTGGCTCTGTGTTTAAAGGGAAACTTCGCAGCGGCCGTTTCGTAGCAATTAAAATGTTGGGCAAATCCAAAGCTAGTGGACAGGACTTTGTCAACGAAGTCGCAACTATTGGTAGGATTCACCATATTAACGTGGTGAGACTGATCGGTTTTTGCATTGAGGATTCAAAGCATGCTCTTGTAGATGATTTTATACCTAATGGATCTCTCGAGAAATATATCTTCTTAGGAGAAGGAACAAGTTGCTCTTTGAGTTTTGAGAAAATATTTGAGATCTCACTTGAAATCGCTCATGGTATCGAGTATCTTCATCGAGGTTGTGACATGCGAATTCTACATTTTGATATCAAACCACACAACATTCTACTGGATGAGAATTTTATTCCAAAGATTTCTGATTTCGGACTAGCGAGACAGTGTCCATTAGACAATAGCATAGTGTCCTTAACTGCTGCAAGAGGAACTATTGGATACATGGCTCCGGAGTTCTCTTACAGAAACATTGGAGGAGTCTCTCATAAAGCTGATGTCTATAGTTTTGGAATGTTGTTGATGGAAATGGCAAATAGAAGGAAAAATGGGCATGTGGGGGAGGATTCAAGTGCAACTTTTTTGATATCAGTCAAGAAACATTGGACAAAACATTTGAAGAAGCTAAAAAGATAATAGCAATGAGAAAAGCTGCTGCTCAAGAAATCAAAAAGGTATGAATCTTCTTAATACTACTTGGAAAAAAGGAAAAAAAAAAAACCCACATTAATACTAATCAAAAACTTATTATTGCAGGAACAAGATTATGAAGAAACAGAAAATGAGGAATAAGAAAACTCAATGAAGAGAAACAAAAGAAAAAGTGCAGAGGAACAGAGGGAAAGAATGGAAGAGCTTGGCATTCCTTCATTCATCCTCTTCACCCAAAGTTCTAATGACCCAGACTCGTACTTATGGGATGATATTAGAATACAACCTTTTGAATGATATGACTACTGTTTCTAAGGACTAGTCTTATATTTTAAATGATGACTTGAGATTTACACTAATTCTTACAAATATTTTGAATCTTAATATTCATTGCCAAGACTTTTAGATTATGTTTGAGATTATTCCTTGAATCAAATTCATGCTGTTGAATCTGAAAAAATTACAAGTGCAGCTGCACTATCAAAGTTATGGTAAGGTTACCTTCAAGTTATTCTAATCACATGTCAAGTTATGCTGCATAAATGGACAAGTTATGTAAAAACATGTCAAATTTGCACCATAACCCGTCAAATTATGATACATATCTGGATGAGTTATGAAAAAAATTATATAAAAACATGTCAAATTTGACAAGTTATGTTGCATAACCGGACAAGTTATGCTGCATAACCAGACAACTTATGCTGCATAACGAGAGATGTTATGCTGCATAACTGGACGAGTTATATAAAAACATATTAAATTTGCACTATAACCCGTCAAATTATGAAACATATCCGGATGAGTTATGAAAAAATTTATATAAAAACATGTCAAATTTGACAAGTTATGCTACATATACTGCATAACAAAAAAAGTTATATAAAAACATGTCAAAATTGACAAGTTATTCAGCGTAACCGGACAAGTTATGCTGCATAACCGGGCAAGTAATGATGCATAACCGGTCAAGTTATGCTGCATAAATGGACAAGTTATACTGCATAACCAAAAAAGTTATATAAAAACATGTCAAAATGGAGAAGTTATTGAGCATAACCGGACAAGTTATGCTGCATAACGGGACAAGTTATGTTGCATAACTGGACGAGTTATATAAAAACATGTCTAATTTGCACCATAACTAGCCAAATTATAATACATATCCGGACGAGTTATAAAAGAATTTTAACCATAAACAGTCAACTTATGGTGTATAACCGTACAAATTGTGGACAAAAACTCTGAATTAGGTCAATAACTTGTGATAACCAGACAAGAAATATGCAAAATAACTTGAAACTTGTTTACTAATTAAAATTAAAAACCAATATATAATTTGTACCAAAACTTGAAATAAAGCACGAATCTGAAAACCAACAAGTTAATCCATATAATCATCCAAGTCGCACTCAATGGAATCTATTGGCGTCATAAAATTCATTTTTGGGGGATTTGGAACCCTGTTATCATCACTTTCATATCCCAATTGCTGCTTCCGCAAGCCATGCTTGAACAACTCAACTGCCATCTTCTTGCGGAACAATGTTCCAGCCCCTTCTTTTCTCACACAATCATCAGATCCGGCTTCCATTAATATCTTAGCCATCTTGAGCATAAAAATTCCACAATCACCACTACAAAAAACACCCACCAAAAATCTAACAATTAGAAACAACAAATATAAATGCAAAAATGAATGACGTAAAGGGAAAATAACAAAACATTTAAAGAGAAAAAAAAAAACTAACCCGTTCTCTTGTCTTGGACAATCGTCAAATATGATCTCAAAAGGTTCAAGACGATCAAATTGATGTGAAATACTTTTTTGTATGAGACTTAAAGTAGCCAACAGATTTCAGCAAGTGGGGGAGAATGACTGCCAAAGATTGCACAGAAGCACGAACTTGCTTCTCTATCCTCTTTGAAAAAAGAGAATCATATAACCTAATACAATGATCTTTGAACTCTACGTAACCTAAAATCCAATGCTCCCTACGCTCAAGAAAAATAGGTACAAGAAGAATGTCCACCTCACAAAAAGGCAAGCTACAAAATAAATAATCTCCCAACACATAATCTTGAAGAGCACTATGTGAAGAGAAATCAAAACAAGACCAATCAAAATCCTTTTGGTTTTTAGAGCACCAAAAGCTATTAATTCTCATGAAAAAATGTGAGTCCAAAACCAAACACCTAATGTATGGCTTGTTTTTGAAACACACCATCTTCTTCCGCAAATAATATGTGGCTACATCAACATGCTATCAAAACAAAATAAAAAAAAAATTATCAGATTTGTTACAAAAAAAAAAAAAAAAAACATGCATAAAATTTAAAAAGAAGAAAAAAAGGAAGAATCTTACCGAGTCACTTAGCCACCACTTTGATGTCCATAAAGTATGAAACCAATGTTTTGAATCAACGGTGTCAACTTTAAAATCAAAAGGAGGCTTTATTATATGTGCATCCCTAGCCGGTCCCCACGCTTTTTTTGAGATCATATTACTCTTATACCATGATAGGAATCTTGCCTTGTCCTCCTCTGATACATCACTATCAACAACTTTAGAGAATGGACAAAAAAATAAAAATTGTTCATCTATACATTTAATAGGTTCTTATGATGCTGCTGCCTCAACATACAGAACAATCCTTTGATCAGTACATTTATCACCTTCCTGGGTAGCATCATCAACAAGACCCCTCAAAACTGAATCAATTGTTTCTTCAATTTTTTCAGAAGAAACATCCACTTTGTCATCTTCTTTCTCTTCAACTGCTTCTTCAATTACTTCTTTCTTTATTTCTTCAACATCTTCTTCTTCCATTTTTCCTTCAAATGCTTGTTCTTCCTCCATTTGCTTCTTCTTCTTAGAAGAAAAAGCATTTTCAAACTTCTCACCAAGCACTTGAACCACAGAAAAAATTTGTTCTTTAAAATCTCTTCGAAGAAAAGAAATTTCAACAGCCAAATATCAGTTTTTGCCTCCAAGGAAGCAATGCGCGCTAAAACTTCAGAATTATCAAAAGCACCCTAAAAAAATGTAAAAAGATAACAAAACGAAAAAAGTCAAATCATAATGACAAACACAACACATCAAGCTATGAAACATAACCAATCAAGTTATGTGAAAAACCCGTCAAGTTATGGTGCATAACCAGAGACGTTACGCTGCATGTCAAAAAGTTATATAAAAACATGTCAAAATTGACAAGTTATTCAACACAACGGGACAAGTTATGCTGCATAACCGGGCAAGTTACGCTGCATAACTGGATAGGTTATTCTGCATAACCAAAAAAGTTATATAAAAACATGTCAAAATTGGCAAGTTATTGAGCATAACTGGGCAAGTTATGCTGCATAATCAGGCAAGTTATGCTGCATAACTGGAGAAGTTATGATGCATAAGTGGACAAGTTATATAAAAACATGTCAAATATGCACCATAACCCGTCAAATTATGATACATATCCGGACGAGTTATGAAAAAAATTATATAAAAAGATGTTAAATTTGACAAGTTATGCGGCATAACTGGACAAGTTATTCTGCATAACATAAAAAGTTATATAAAAACATGTCAAAATTGACAAGTTATGCTGCATAACCGGGCAAGTTATGCTGCACAATAACTATGAATTTTGGACAAAAATGCTGAATTAGGACAATAACTTGTCAGGTTATGGTACATAACCAGACAAGTTAATGGACCATAACCAAAACTAAACAAACCTGATTTTTTGGAGGGATAAATGAAGGAGGAGGGACAGTTTCAAAATCTTTGTCATCCTCCTTCAAATCACAGCCACTAGAAGCCGGAACATCCGTTGCCGACTTCTGAAAAAAAACCATCAAGATAATTGTAGAGATGTTCTGATTCAATTGGTTCCGTTGAAAAACAAGAGAACTAAAAATAAAAAATAAAAACATTAAAACATAAAATAAGCAAAAGATATTAATAAAAACATTAAACATGAAAATTTACTATAAAAAAACTATCAAGACAGAAGTCTAACCAAGCTATTTTTGCTATTCAACACATCATATGGCTTCTTCGAATAATTTTCGTCCGTTGACCATTTGAAAATTCGCGGAATGGGGTCATCAGTAAACTTTTTCAATGCACAAATACCACCAATGTGTGGTAAACATTCATAAGCCCAAACTTGGAAAGTAAAGGCCAAACCGTTGATCTTATATCCATCTATACGCTTATTCTCATTTCAAATTAGAACCTTCTCATCGTGCTTGTACAAAGTCTCAATGCCAGATTTTAAACTTGCAAAAAGTAAATTAAAAGACAATCTACCCCAAGGAAAATCGTTAAAATTAGGGCTATCAACAATTCGAATCAAATCATCATTAACCCCCACGTCCTTGGGCTTAGCTAGAAGAAAAAGTGACACAAAGTATAAAAAACCCATTTTGACAGCTTCATCGTCACTATCAAAATGAACAGACTCAAAACAGTTCTTAATAGTAGACCCCTTTACAAGCCCTTTACAATGATCCTTAAAATATTTGTTACGCCTAGAAAAATCAGATGAATTTACATAACTTGAGAAGTTGGCATCTCCTGTGCACTTTAAACCGGAAATTAACGCAAACTCCTCAAAAGAAAACATAGCAAAAGAATCACAAAACTTGAACCACAACTCAGTTGTATTTGGATGATGAACTACATGAAACAGTAACTAATGTATCAGCTGACACTGGTTACTGTACTTCACCAAGTCCAAAAACTGACCAAAAATTGTTCTTCTGAACAAATCTTTCTGACTTTCAGAGAACTTTTTGTTTAATTCCTCTATAATAGCAAAAGAGGATGATATATTAACCTGGCCTCGAAATCTCTTGTCAGGATTAATGCGATAGTTCCAAGACTGTAAAAATGAAAAAAAAAACCGAAGAAAAATAATATGAGGATAAACCTAAAAAATACACAATCAAAACACACACACACACACAATATATATATATATATATATATATATTCCATATCCTAACTTTAAAAATCTATAAACTAAGTTGAAAAAACAAATCAAAATACCTCCAGAGTATTATGAGTGGGAGAAGGAGGAGCAACTTCTTCAGAACTTTTTTTCTTCTGAATATTTTCCTTGTTCATAATATTGGAGCATTTACTCGGACTAGAAACAGAAGCATTGCTCTTCCTCTTGCTTTGTGTTTTCGCCATATCTTAAACAAGATTAGAAAAAGTTAAATAGAAATCACAAAATCGGACACTATCAGGGATTGAAATCACAAAATTTGTAATATATAGAAATCACAAGATCAGAGAAAGAAAAATTGAAAAAAAAATCAAAGGAACGCGAAAAAAAACTCGTACAAAAAAAAATACTATCAGAAAATGCACACTATCAGGGATGATAGAGAGAGTTGCACAGCGAGGAGACAAAAATCGCAGTACACGGACGAAGGGAAGAAAGACAGATCGCTGAAGACAAAGGGAAACAAAAACCTAAAAAATCGCAGGAGATCGCCGGTGGAAAGAAAGAAAGCTTGGAAACAAAAAACCGTCTTAGAGAGTGAAAACAGAGAGCACAAATATATGCACAAAAACCAAGTAAAAAAATATCTGGGCTACGGTTTTAAATATAACTGGACAAGTTATTCAACATAACCGGACAAGTTATGCTGCATAACCGGGCAAGTTATGCTGCATAACCAAGAAAGTTATATAAAAACATGTCAAAATTGAGAAGTTATTGAGCATAACCGGACAAGTTATGCTGCATAACCAGACAAGTTATGCTACAAAACTGGACGAGTTATATAAAAACATGGCAAATTTGTACCATAACCAGCCAAATTATGATACATATCCGGACGAGTTATGAAAATTTTTTAACCATAAACAGTCAACTTATGGTGTATAACTGTACAAGTTGTTGACAAAAACTCTGAATTAGGTCAATAACTTGTGATAACCAGACAAGAAATATGCAAAATAACTTGAAACTTGTTTACTAATTAAAATTAAAAACCAATATAATTTGTACCAAAACTAGAAATGAAACACGAATCTGGAAACCAACAAGTTAATCCATATAATCATCCAAGTCACACTCAATGGAATCTATTGGCATCATAAAATTCATTTTTGGGGGATTTGGAACCTTGTTATCATCACGTCATAAATTCCATAACTTACGAGTTATGCACAAAATCGAGTAAAAAAACGAGTAAAATAAAACCGAATAAAAAATTCATAAATCACAGTGTTTTTTCAACTATCAAATGCAAGGATTTCTTTTATTATTAGAAAAATTTGAATATTTTTACTTCAAATAATTCAATTCCAACTTAGAACATAATGACAAAAAATCAACTTAGACCATGATGATTAGTTCATATCAACAAATGTGGGGTTTGAACATGTCCTCCTATTGTGGCCAACGTGCTTGCATCAACTACACTTCACAGATTGCTTCTCTCGTTCTCCACTAAAAATAATTCTTTGCTTCCTTGGCCTCCCAGCACCACGTTTAAACTCCGGAGGAAGAACAACCTCCACCTCACTACCCTCTAAAATTTGCCAATTTGATCTATTAGTAATAGGATAGATTACAGCATCATATGTTGCTTTTAATGCATTGTTGGTGTAATAGTATGAAGTAAATTAAATGTGTTGGATCAAGATTTCTTTTCCAAATCGATGCAATAGAGTGTGGACATGGAAATTCATCAGCTTGCCAAACAAGACAACTACATGTTCTTGCCACCAAGTCAACCATCTCACCAACTAAACCATCAACAACATAATACTTATTGATATCCATGGGTTGAACCTGAAAACATGACAAAAAGAAAAGAGTAGACTAAAAGAATCACAAAAAAGATCACATAAAAAACATAACAAAAAAAATGAAACAACAAGAAAAAAAATGGAAAACATAAAAAAAGTAAATACTTGAAAGAAAAGCAACTTACACATAAGCAATATGCAATCTTTTCCCTATCATGAAGGCATTTAGTTGCATGTTTAGTCAAGTATGTAAAAGTTTGATCTGCCTTATTTCGACGCTCATAAAACCATCTTTGCAAGAGGGATATGAAATGCTCAATTAAAGCTTCAATAGGATACTCCCTAGCATTCACTAAGACATTATTCAACGACTCAGAAATATTAGTCATCATAACATCATATCTCTTCCTCTCAAAGTGAGCACGTGCCCACTTTTCAACCCCTACTTGCAACAAATAATTTTGAATAGCTAGTCGCACTGCCTCCAATTGACGCATGAAGTAACCAAATTCTTCCTTATGGTATGCCTTGGCACAACGATAGAATATAGAATCCACATTCACACCTTTAAAATTTGAATTCAAATTTCTAAGTAAATGCTGCATACAAAATCCATGAGATGCATCCGGAAATACCTTCTCAACTGCTTTAGGGATACTACTCTTTCGGTCAGAAACAAAAACAAGCTCTTCACGAGTTCCGATGGCCTCCTTAAGCCTTTCAAAAAACCATTCCCATGAGGAGTCATTCTCCGAATCAACAATTGCAAAACCAAGCAGAAAAATATGATTATCAGCATCTAAAACTGCAGATAAAAGCAAGGTCCCAGAAAACTCATTCTTCAAAAAAGTGCCATCAACTGAGATCACAGGCCTACAATGGCGCCAAACATGAATAGAAGCCCCCAAGCACAAAAAAAAAATACTTGAACCGCCCATTATTGTCATGCTCATAAGAAGTCACGATGCTACAAAGAAAAAACAAAAAAAAAAAAAACTGTCAATTATGATCCATAACCTATCAAGTTATGATCCATAACCTGTCAAGTTATGCTCCATAACCGGACAAATTATAACAAAAAATCTGTCAACTTATCTGATGACATAAGTTATGGACTATAACCTGTCATGTTATGGGAATAACCTGACAAATTATACCACAACCTGGATTTTACTCCTTCAAAACAGTAAGACAAACAAAAGCATAAGCATAACACATAAAAACTGTCAATTATGATCCATAACCTGTCAAGTTATGCTCCATAACCTGTCAAGTTATGATCTATAACCTGTCATGTTATGCTCCATAACCGGAGAAATTATAACAAAAAACCTGTAAAACTTATCTAATAACATAAATTATGGAATATAACCTGTCAAGATATGGGAATAACCTGACAAATTATACCATAACTTGATCTTTTCTCCTTCAAAAAATTAAGACAAACAAAACCATAAGCATAACACACAAAAAAAATCAATTGGATTTTTCTCCTTGAAAACATTGCACAGAAAAGGAATGGATGCATAGGACTCCACTGCACTTCCTCTCATTGATGCTAATGCATATCAGCGAGCCATTCGTGCTTTGTAGTAACTAATCTCAACACCATGTTTACCATGCATTATAGACCTCAAATCATTAGGACACAAACGGTCTGCAAGCCCAATGCTAAAATCGCCCTTTAAAAACTCCGAAACAACACGATTATTTGCTTGACGATGCTCAGCACTAGCAACATCAAGCGAACAAGTATGTTCCTTAATATAGTTCTTCACTGCCCAAACATTACCATTTGAAACCTTATCAGCACGCATCGTCCAAGTACAACTCTTATTTTTACAAACCAAAACATAAAATGAATTATTAGATCTTTCGGATTTAAATTCAAAATGCCTCCTAATAGCAATTACATGCATGAATTTCTTGAGAACCGACTTGCTCATGAATTGATTGCCTACATTCAAATCAAACGACTTAGGTAACTTTGAAATATCCAAATCTTCAATCAAAAAATTATTCATCTTCAAATTGACAAACGGAACCATCAACATTAGAAGATGATGCTTCATCTCTTGAACTCATAAAACAAGATGAAGAAGAAATAGATCCCACTGCACTAACGGAGCTACTAACAAAATCTATTACCAACGGGTATCCAAGAGCTTCCTTACTGTGTCGAACCAAGTTTAAAAACAACTTAACATCATCATCCCTCTTTAGGTCCGAAACAATTTCAATTGGGTCCTTCAACTTCCTTCCCACAAAAAGTGATAAAGAATGAACACCAACATTAAACCCAAACAACTCAAGATCCAGCTCCTCACATAAACACTCCTATAAAAACTTCAAAGATGCATCCTCTGGAATAAAAACATATTGAAATCCAAAATTTGTATACTGGTCTTCTAGGCTTCATTTTCCCCTATAAGCAACAATGACTGAAATAGATTGCATGCCTACAAACATATTGTAGGAACACTGTCATGTTAAAGTGCATAAACGGACAAGTTATATAGAAAAACCTCTCAATTATGGATCATAACTCGTCAATTTATGTTCCATATAACCGGCAAGTTATAACAAAAAGCTGTCATGGCTGAAACAAATTAAAAACAAAACTGAAAAAATGCAAAACATGAAAACAACCAAAATATGGAAAATATAAAAACAAAATATGAAAAACTAGAAATGAAGAATGCTAAAACATGTTATTCCGTAAAAAATTGACCGGAAAACAACCAAAAACAAAGGATTAACAGACAAAGAAAGAAAGCAAACCGAAACATGCAAAATATGAAAAAAAAATACAAGAAAAATAAAACTAGAAACCTAGTAAATCATTGGAACAGCTGCTCAAAATCCAAACGAGAACGAGAACTACCGACCGACGAACCTGTTGATCCACCGACGATTCACCGACAAGCAAATGGAAAACTGATGATCCACCGACGATCCACCGACGAGCAATAAAATCATAGCGCAGTTACAAGAGAGAGAGAGAGCTACGAGAAGCTAGAGAGAGAAATAGATCTGCGACAGAGAGAGAAAGACAGAGACGATCGAAATTCAAAGGAAAAAAGGGTAAATTTGGAAATTCAAAAATTATGGCCTATTAATTTTTACAACTAAAAAATGGCCTATATACTCACTTAAGGTTTTTAAATTGGCCTGTTTTCTACAATTTCCCGAAAATAAAACGTTTATACCATAAAAACTCAAATAACAATTCTTTTTTTTTTTTTTTCACGTAAGGCACACCACCTTCACGTATCTACATATTATTATATATACTAAAATAAAATAAAAGAAAGATTCACTAGTTACACACTCACAATTTACTATTTATTATATAGTAACATTCTTAAAATTCTGTTTCTGTCATTTGTCTTTTGAGTGTAAAATTGGACACAAATTATGCAAACAGGATTTAAATCTTGAATACCAAATCTTCAGGAAAATCTGATTTCAGATCTTCAATGTATCTTCAATGATAGTCACCTGGAACTCTAAAAGGTGATAACCTGTCATTAAAGGGTAGATATTATTTCTTAGTGGATGTCGCAAAGGGTTGTCATTTATTTTTACAAAATCTTATCAAAAAACATAAGAATGCTTATTTTTAATGTGTTCTTATTTTAATTTTAAAATTTTGTAATAGGAAAAATTCTATTTTAGTACTCTGTGTAAAATGTGTCTTTGACAATTTTAGAATGATACATTAGGGCTGTTTTTGGGGACATGATGTGACGGCCCTAACTTTGATCATCATCCTATGTTCATACTTAACATTTCTTAACCTATACTACTCACTAGTTATAACCTCATAAAAATTCAGGCTGATTTTTTTTTTTTACCATGTACGACTAAATGTTGTAGCGTTTAGCTAGCATTCTACTTTCATTCGTAAAATGCTGCAACATTCTGTTTCAACTATTCGGGAAATGTTGTAGCATTCGGTTTTCAACTATTCATGAAATGCTGTAGCATTCTGTTTTCAACTATTCATGAAATGATGTAGCATTCTCGTGAAATATTGTAGCATTTTGTTTTAACTATTCATGAAATGTTGTAGCATTCTCATAAAATGCTTTAGCATTCTGTTTTAACTATTCATGAAATGTTGTAGCATTCTCATGATACGTTGTAGCATTTTGTTACATTAACCATACCTTGTGACTAGAGGTTGCTATACATAACCTCATTGTCTTGTGAACTGTTCTTTTGTTACATAAGTCACCTATATTCATAAAACACTATCTTATTTTTCACATAAAGTTCCGCAGCGTTCCTAAAATACGTGATACATCCACAACCCACTTGCCCACATTCCGCTGCTACATCCTCTATGCATGCCCAGCAACAAGTTTCAGGGAGCCGGTGCCTTACTTGAGCTTCCTACAACACGAACAAACTTAATGAGCTTTTGCTCAGCAAGTATCAATAGGTCATAATAGATGCCATAATTATGCATACCCATATATGCATTCATGTCATAAATCCTAATACATTATGCAGTACTAAAACATGTATCGTTTATGTTCTTTTCATTCTTTTTACGGATATCGTACCTTTATATGGAATGGTTTTGCGTTTCATTTTCTTGTCTTTTACTTCTTATGGGCCATGTCCTGTTGTACCATAGCGCGCATAACTAGTGAGGAGTGGGGTAGCTAACCAATCCAACTCAGTCACAGTTTTATTTCTTTCATAGTCTCATATTAACCTTTCCTTCGAAGGCTGGTACAAACAGGATATTTGGTCTGTTATTGTTTATCAATTTTCTCATTGAAACAGTAACTTTAGTTAAATCTTATGAATTTGTGCATTATTGAGCAATTTATCATGAGATTAACTTTTCGTTAAAGTTTAACTCTTTCTCGTAACTTGACCTTGACTTAACATCGATACAAACTTAACATTGTATCTATCTAACGTTCACATTATATCTAACATTCAAAATTCTAGCATATGCACAATTTTTGTGCAACATAGAAAAATAAGCTTGTTCGTGATATAGCCATAGAGAAACTATTGTACCTACCAAAGTTTCGCTAACGACGCGTCCGTTGTCTCACTTGACGCTTTCCAACTTCAATCGTTAATCGATCATATTCAAAATCTAAGATCAATAATTACATTAAAATTCACTTCGGAAAGGTCTACAATCCTTCTGTTTGGTATTCTATCCCAAAATAATTCTTATCTCAAGAATTTGCACTAAAACCGTGCACTTTCCTCAGTTATGGCCAAATTTTCAATTTCAGTCCAAAACTGTGAATTCTCGTTGTGTTTGGTTTCTATACCTCACCGATTATCGAAACACCTTCCCTTTCACACTTTAATCCCTTATTCCTCTTGAAACCCGGTTTTAGTTCAAATTACTCAAACTAAATTTCGGCAGAGTTCCGCCTATTTCTGCATGTTTCTCGAGCTAACCTTAGCTTATTTTATTTGTTGTTTCCACCACCAAACACCATTCACATACTTTCTCTTTCAATTACACAACAATTTCTTGAGTTTCCTCATATTTTCAAAAATTTTCTCCATACCAAAAATTGATAGAAACAAAGATCAAATAACCTAGAATCTATCATTGATTCATCCATTTTTAAGTTCCTTAACCATTAAAGTCTCACCACCATACTTAAGTGAAATTTTCCTCATGCTTTCTACAACCTCCATGTGCAGCCATAGTAAAGAAATGAGAGAAAAAATTTAAAATCTCACCTTAAAGAATGAAGAACAAGCTTTGGTGTTACTATTCCTCTGTAGATTCGACAATTTCCGCTTAAATCTCGTTTCTCCTTCACTTTGGAATTTTATTTTTCCTCTTTTTCTCTTGGCTGATGCTCTCTGTTCTTATGCATGAGAAATAAGCATTTCTCACGTAATATGCCTTTAATGAACCGACCATTACCTAAAGCAAAAGGCAAAAATGCAATTTTGACTTTTCCATGCAAAATTCCACAAAATATCCCAAAAATATCTTTCATTTTCTTCTCCATTAAGTCTTGGCAGGCCACCTTGCATGCCACATGGCTCAATCTTAGCCATTCATACAATTTTTTGATTTTTAATCTCAACGATTGATCATTTAATAATTATCCTATTTTGGTTCAGTTTAATTCCTATCCGGTACATGTTTTATACGCGTTTTTCGAACAGTTTGTCAACTTAGTCAACCTTGACCATTGTTGACTAACTTTTCGAGGGTGATGTTTTGGTCGACTCTTGGTCAAAAAATTTTGACTTGGTCAACTCAAATCTGTCGAAACCCTAATTTTCTCGGTTCGGCCTTCCGAACCCCTTTTTCATCTGTTTTTCATTCCAATCGTTTCGAAAACCTTATAATTAATGTCTTTCAATTATTTTCTATTTCTTAAACTTATCATTCATGTGTTTACCCACTTGTGGGTTTAACACAACATTGCATTCTTCTTTCTTAAATACAGTCCAAAAATCGATAACTGCATCGTAGTTCAGAAATTTATGAACTTTAACTTATAACTTACTATTTCATATTTATATCAATAAATAGTTATCATGAAAATATTTATATTAATGATACAAAGGATTTTAAGAAATATTATCATATATAATAATTTCGATAAATTTCTTGGTCATGACACGTGAAATGTATCTGCCATTATTAATAGTTTCTCATTTAGCGGACCAGAAACTTAAGGAAAAAAAAATACTAAACGTATGGGGTAAAACTTAAATATCTGAGAGAAAACTTGGAGAAAGTAAAAAAAAAAAAAAAAAAAAAAAATAATAATAATAATAATTTATGTATAGGGATGAGAATGGGCAACACGTGGAGGGCTGGAATACTCCCCCACCCCCATACCCTACTCCTATTTTATCTCCCATACTCGCCTTCGTACTCTTCTAATTTTAAGTAGGATCGGGGTCAAGAAATACTTAATGAGGGAACTATTCCCATACCTTACCTAGAAAGAAAAAACTCAATGCAAACATCATTAAATTAATTATAAAATTTAGTAACATACTCATTAATATCTAATATAAAATTTGTTATTTATAATACAAATATTATAATTTAAAAGGATTATTTCTCTTTTTCTTTTTGGTAGTTTCCCATTTTCTTTATAATTATTAGTTATTATACATAAATTTTAGGATTTTTGTATATATAATATAAAATAAAAGTACGTAACATCCCCGATTCAGGGGTTAGAATTAACACATGACCCATTCATAGATAAAATAAAAGTACGTATCATACTTGCCCCCACTCCCCATATAGTATCCCCATATCCGCTCTTTTAGAAGCGGGTACCCATACCCGCTTTTAAAATTTCCATCCCAAATACAAGACCCATTCCAAGATAAAGTCAATTTATTGACATGTTGGTGATACGTAATAAAATCATGGACCAATTCTTGTAGCATAAATTGACATTTTGGTGCTACGTATAAAATCAAGGGCAATTCTTGTAGCAACGCTCTCTACCTGGCTTTCATGACACACCAATTTGCTAAAGAAGGTATTGCGGAAGACCCTGAAACGATTGTGATTTGTATATATGATTAATAAATATTAGATGTAAATCATAAGTATCGACTAAGCAAATTAAATATACAGAGGACTACAAATTATTATTATTATTATTATTATTATTATTATTATTATTATTTTGCTGAAAATACAGAGGATTATAACATGCACTAATAGATAGGGTTCTTACCTACTTTTCTTAGTGGGCATTTGAGACCAAACTCGGCTCTTTAGAATTCTATTATGATAATGTTGATGAAGATGATTTGTCCGCAGCATCCTCAACGTTGTGCTTCTCTTGTTCTTCCTCTTGCGGATATAGGTAAGGCTTTGGCGGCATTTGTAGGGATTCAAGTTCGACTTCGAGCATTTCTATGACTCTGCTCATTGAAGGACGATCACAAGGCTTCAATTGTATGCACCACAATGCTACTATGATCATCTTCTTTGTTGTTCTTGATTCCTCCTCTGTTGCGTCCGCTACTTCCATGTCTTTTCCTTTACTAAATTGATCATATATCCATGAAGGAAAGTAAATTTGGCTTGAATCCTCAGCATTTGCATTTAAATTTTTTCTTTTATTTGCCATTTCCATTAACAACATTCCAAAACTGTAGACATCAGCTTTGTAAGAGACTCCTCCAATGTTTTTGTAAAATAACTCTGGAGCAATGTATCCGAATGTTCCTCTTGCCGCAGTTAAAGACACTAGACTATCTTCTACTGGGCACATTTTTGCTAGTCCAAAATCTGAAATTTTGGGAATAAAGTTCTCATCCAAGAGAATGTTATGAGGCTTAATATCAAAATGCAGAATTCGCATGTTACATCCTCGATGAAGATACTCAATTCCACGAGCAATGCCGAGTGAAATCTCGAATATTTTCTTGGAATCTAAGGAATAATTAGTTATTCCTGATTTTGGGAAAATGTACTTGTCTAGAGATCCATTAGGCATGAATTCGTAAATAAGAGCTCGCTTTGATCCCTCAACATAGAAACCGATTAGCTGCACGACGTTGACATGGTGAATCCTTCCGATAGTAGAAACCTCATTGATGAAGTCTTGCCCGTTTGCCTTGGATTTACCGGCCAACACTTTTATTGCTACGAAGCGACCATTAGAAAGCATTCCCTTGTATACAGACCCAAAGCCTCCCTCGCCTAATTTATCCTTGAAGCCTCCGGACATCTTTCTAATGTCCCATGAAGAGTATCTTACAGGTATCAAATCACTATAGCTTTGGAGAAATTCCTCTATGCCGTCATATACCGATAGATGCCGCCTTTTCTACTTGTATATCAAATAGGAAATCACAAGCATGGCAGCCATGATTCTCGTTGTTATTAGCAGCGCTGTAAATTTACGAAAACAATTATGAACAATTTGTTAAAAAAAAACTATTGAAAGAATTACATACATACATGTACGAATGTGAACGCGTGATATTGTGTTTCTTTTTTAAGTCTTTCAAAATTAAGGTGCATTTATCAAACCATAAAAGAATGTAATGGGAAACGAAATTAGATTAGAAAGAAAAATAAAGTAGTAGAATTAAGGGTCATTCATTCCCTTTCTAGTGTTACTTTACTATTAGATAGTGTAATGGGAAACAATGTCATTCCCTTTATTTGTTATTAATATAATCACTAAAATGCCCTTTTACCCAACTTAGTAATCATTATTCGTATAGTAATTCATTAAGACTGGGTAAGTAAATCTAGCATTCATTCCCTTTGACAAGGAATCAATAGTAAAAGAGATGCAAGGATTGACATTTTCTTTTCACACCCTTCTAGATTGGCTATCGTCCGCGCGTGAGTGTGGACCAAGTGAGTGTCATGCCAAGGGGAGGCATGGCACTGGCATAGCGCACAGGCAGTGCGCGCTAGCAGGAGGTTGCACGCACAGGTAAACCTCGGCGGGTTGATTTAGACAAGGGCTTTAATAGGCGCAGGTGGGCTACATGGCATGCTGATTGGGCGCAGGCATTGACCCTTGGTGCTGGTGCAAGATTTACGAGTGTGGGGACACTTGGCGGGAGTTGGTGAGCTAACTAAACCTAGGTGGCTGGGGTTGTCAGCCATATTCTGGCTATAAATAGCTAAGTTGAGAAAGGCAGAGGACACGTTTTGAGCATGTGTGATCCCTGCAGCAGACTTGTATTCCTTTTATGTGTGGATTAATAAAAGGTTAGGAGTTTCCTGTATATGCTGTGTTGCTTTATGTTTCTTTGTGTTGCCTTGTGTGAGTTTGCTTGTTCTTGTTATTCTAAGTGTTGGGATTGGTTCTGAATACTTAGTGAGCGAGCAAGGTTTGAGTGACTGGCTTTGTCTTGGTGACTTAGCGCCATCATAGGGCGAAAATATTCCGTTAAAAATTTGACCTTGTGACAGTTTGGTATCAGAGCCGCGTTCGAGTGAGGACGTGGTGATTGGCATTCGAAACTTCGTTCGAGAACAGACAAAGAAGAACATCCGATGGCGGGTGGTGGCATTGTTGAACTCAAAGAAAAGGTAGCATGGCTGGAAGAGATTATTGGGGCTCCCCAGGAGGATGAATCCATATCACTTGCAGCACGGGTGGAGTTGTAAGAGGTGGATTTGAGGAGCATCCAAGAGTCTATGGGGGACAGACTTAAAAGTCACATCGAGTAGATGGACACTTTGCGAGGCGACCTTGTATCTATGGTGGACAAGGTGACAAAGAGTGTTACTAGACTCGAGATGGAGGTATCTCTGGTGAAATTGGCAGTGGCCAAGGTGTCAAAGAGCGGGGAGGGAACTACCCCCAAAATCAGAGTACCAGAACCAATTCCTTTCAAGGGAGCTAGGAATCCAAAGGAGTTAGAGAACTTCTTGTGGGATATGGAGCAGTACTTCCAAGCTGCTCATATTCCTGAACATGAGCAAGTGACCATGACGAGCATGTATCTTGTTGGAGACGCCAAGCTGTGGTGGCGAACTCGTGTCCAAGATGATGTCAATGCTGGGAGACAACGGATTGAGACATGGAGCTCATTGAAAAAGGAGTTAAAGATTCAATTCCTACCACTGAATGCTAGTTGACTTGCGAGGGACGCCTTGAAGAAACTGAGGCATACGGATACGGTGCACTCCTATGTGACGGAATTTAGTTCGTTGATGCTAGACATTCATAACATGTATGAGGAGGACAAGTTGTTCAACTTCATATCGGGGTTGCAACTTTGGGCACAAGTCGAGTGAAACAAGCTGGGGGTCAAGGAGTTGGCTTTTGCCATGGCGGTAGCAGACAGTTTGGTGGATTATGGGCCTCCTCTTGCCAACAAGACGAGGGCAAGGAGTGAGGACAGAGGCAGTAGGGCAGGTAAACTTCAATCTTCTGTGACGGGGCAACAATCTAGTGGCACACAACTGGGTTCTAAGGGGAAGGAACCTGAGAAGGTGGCGAAGCAGGGGTGCTTCATTTGTGATGGGCGACAACGGGTAAGAGAGTGTCCCAAGAGGCAGGAGTTGAATCCCGTTGTTGTGGAGTCTTCAAAGGGAGACGATGACTCGGAGAGTCAGGTTGTGAGGGTGGGGGCTCTCACACTCACGAAGATGTAGCCTTGGTGGTGGGAAAACTTCATCAACTTCAAGCGGCATGCGACGGATGGTAGCGTTTGAGAGGCGGGTTGGTGAAGGTATTTGGGACCCTCGTGGTGTTACTCGCTTGAGGGATGCGGGAGGCTTCAAGGAGTATGGGAGAAAGTGTGTTGGAGCACATGGTTAAGTTGGGAGACATAATTTTAACTTAGCCGACGAGGACGTCAGCTTTCATTTGGCAGGGGTGGGTTTGTCACACCCTTCTAGATTGGCTATGGTCTGTGCACGAGTGTGGACCAAGTAAGTGTCATGCCAAGGGGAGGCATGGCACTAGTGTAGCGCAAAGACAATGCGCACTGGCAAGAGGTAGCGGGCGCGCGAAATGCAGGCTACGCGCACAGGTAAACCTCGGTGGGTTGATTCAGACAAGGGCCGACATAGGCGCAAGTTGTCACATGGTGTGCTAACTAGGCATAGGCATGGACCCTTGGTCCTGGTGTGAGATTTACAGTTGTGTGGACATTGTGGTGTGGCAGAACTGCTAAGCGTGTGCGAGATCCGCGGGAGTGGATCATTGGGTGCGCGAGATCGTGGGGAGGCGCGTGTGCCAGGTGGCATGTGTTGGGAATTGTGTCCTGAAAGCATGAGATGTAAAAGGATATTTATTATTTATTTAATAAACTAGTTTATTCATCATTTTATGTGCATATATTTATGAATATTTTATGAATATCAAATAAAATTCCTTGATTATTTATGTAACCTTAAACATTGTATATAAGTGTTGTATACAAGAGGATAATGTTTAAGGATAATAATCAAAAGTAATTGTTCATAATGAATTTAATTAAAGTTCTGAATCTTTAATTAAAACATTATAAATACATGTCATTCCCATTTAGAATGGAACGGTGTTATCTGCACTGTTAATATGGTGAGATATTGAATGAGTGTATTTCGCATAATGAGATTATGTGGAACATAGACGCAGACACAATATGAATTTCTAATAATTTCCGTTAAGCATAGAAATTCTAATTGAGTCTACCGATGCTCATATATAGGATGATCTTAATCCTGAGTTCATAACAAACTCCTATTTATAGATTTATGTCTTTCGATTTACTCGGTATGGATTCCGAGACCCTGAATCCTATTCCTTGTATTTTGGAGACATAATGAAATAGGTAGCTGGGAGTGTTACTATACGAGATGGAATCCACTCCTTCTTGAGAAAGAAGCAGATAAATAATTCTCTTGAGTGTTGATTCGATACTTGGATTAGTAAGAGCGCTCTAGTTCATGAATGTGTTTTATGAATCACTATCCATTAGAGAATCAATAGTACTCAAGGATAAAGATGTAATTAGAGAGGTTAACGGATTCTACCTGACTCTGATTATGAATTATTTATAGAGGATTGATCTATATGTAATGACTATATCAAATGGACACTTCGCAGTTTAGAAGTAATTAATGTCTATAATTTTGAGAGTGCAATTCCAAGTTTATAGTGGAGTAACTATTGGAATTAATAGAATTAATTAATTAATTAAAGTGTTTAATTAATTATTAATTTTATTGGAGCTCAAAATTATAGGTCCATTAGTCCCCGCGTCGTCCTTGTAATTCTACCAGACACAAAGGGCAAAATGGGAATTTTAGAATTACGGAATTCTAAAATTAAATACTCGAAGAATAATTAATTGAGAATTAATTATTATTTAAATAATGAGATTATTTAAATTTGAATTTGAACATATCTAGATTTATCCATTTAAACTTATTTGATAAGTTGTTTAATTTAGAATTCAAATTAATTTAAGTTTGACTTAAATTCGAATTTGAATCTGAATTAAAATTAGACTACTGGATAAATGATAAAATCTCTTCCTTCCCTATCTGATAGGCACCACACACATAGGGATAAATCCCTAGGGTGGCCGGCCACTTAAAGGATAAGGGGAAGGGATTTTTTGTTCTAAATTCAAAATTGGAGATAAGGATTTGATTCTATTTTGAAGTTTGACTTCTACTCTTTAAATATGAGATAGATAGAAAATTGTGGTAACAATTTTGAAACATTTTTCAGCCCTAATTCCAAAGTGTGGCCAAATTTTCTCATAGAGGAAAAAGAGTGAAAAATATTTTTCTCCAAAAATTCCACATCGTGCATGCGTTGGTGTTTGTGGAAATTCGAGTGTTTCATAAACCTATTTTGTCTCACGTGTGCCCACACACACGTCTATGTGGAATCAAGGAATTGACGTGGAAGACTTTGGTGTTCTAAACACAAAGCTTGGAGCTAGGACTGTTCGTGGTCAAAGAAATTCAAGTTATCATCCGAGTCGGCTACTAGGTATTTTTTCGGTTGAACCTTGAATGATATAAATTAATGTGATTAATTTATTCGTGCATAAATTAATATAATCTATAGAGTATCTCAAAAGTTTTATGAAAATTTTTTTTATACACGATCCGCCTTTCCGTTGCGTTTCCGCCGCCTAATTCGATTCGGCAACCAATAGCATGACCAACAGAGGGACTTGTTGCCCATGACCTAGGAACATGGGGGAGTAGATCACTGGGTGCACAAGATCATGGGGCGCGCGTGTGCCAGGTGGCGTGCCCAACAGAGGGACTTGCTGCCCATGACCGAGAAACATGGCAGACTAGGTCAAACCGAGTTAGTGGCTTTGAGATAGGCCTGAGTGATGCTATCATGTGCAGGGGAACATGTTAGGGGGTTTGGTATGTGCCCAAGTGTGGGGACACTTGGCGGGAGTTGGTAAGCCAAGTAAACCTAGGTGGCTGGGGTTGTCAGCCATATTCCGGCTATAAATAGCTAAGTTGAGAAAGGCAGAGGATACATTTTGAGCTTGTGTGATTCCTGCAGCAAACTTGTATTCCTTTTATGTGTGGATTAATAAAAGGTTGGGAGTTTCTCTTATATGTTGTGTTGCTTTGTGTTTCTTTGTGTTGCCTTGTGTGAGTTTGCTTGTTCTTGTTATTCTAAGTGTTGGGATCGGCTCGTAATACTTAGTGAGCGAGCAAGGTTTGAGTGGCTGGCTTTGTCTTGGTGACTTAGCACCATCATAGGGTGAAAATATTCCACTGAAAATTCGACCCTGTGACAGGGGCCCACTAAATCCACTAAATCTTTATTATTTATTTCGTAAGTAATCACATTATTAAATAGGAAAAGAATTACTCCTTACTTTCTCTTTCCATGTGATGCAAATAACTCTGAAAACAACTTTTCTTTTATTTTAGGAAAAACACCAAAACGCTTTTTATGTTTAGCCTAAATACTACTTTTTTATCTCATTATGCAAATGTCTAAAAGACCCCTTGTGTTTATAAAATAAATCTAATAAAAGTCCACGAAGCAATTAAAATTATTAAAATTTCAAGATTATCCTTCCCAACTTATATTAAATAACTTTAAAATAATTAAAATATTTGTTTGATTGAAAATATTTGTTTGAACATTTTAAACTTTTTCATTTAATTCACAGTGAAGTCATATTTAAAATAATTTAATATATATAGAAAATAGTAATTTTGGTATTTTCAAAAATTTAATTTCTGCAGGGGTATTTTGTTACTTATTTTACAAGCACTCATTTACAGACACATATAATGTTTTGTGCATTTGAATAATAAAAGAAGTGAAAAGGATATTTATGCAAAACACATGGGGTGGTTTAGGTATTTTTCTTTTATTTTATTGTTATTCATAAAGTCACCCATAAATTGAAATTATGAAAAGTAGACTAAATTAAAGCCTTTGCTTTCTCAAGTCATCATCTTCTCTGAGCAAAGTATTGTTAGATCATGATTCTGAATGAAACTTCACGTTATGGACATAAGATAAATGATCTTACCAAGGAATTCTCTTACTAGCACGCGGAAACGTCCTATTGCAAGAAGAAGAAGAAGAAGACGAAGAAGAAGAAGTAGAAGGAAGGAAGGTAGGAAGAAAAAGAAAAAGAAAAAGAAAAAACAAACAAAACAAAGGATCACTGATTTTTCTTTTCACGAGAATATATAGAAAATTTTCATTAAAACAGGAACTCTTTTATATGAACTTCTATTAGAACAAAGGATCTCTGGTTTCCTTTTCTATTGGAGACAAATCAGAATAAATAAAAACACTTGTTTTTTTTACCTGATTTAATAGATCTCTAGATTGCATCTTTACTAATTAATAAAAATAAAATAAAAGTGGAAGCCTTACCGCAGTCAGTGAGGCATCGGACCTTGTTGAAGTCTTCATCGACGTAGCAAGTCTTAATGTATCCGTCTATAAAAATCTCCATTTCCAAGCACGGTAACCATGAAAGCTCAAACCCGTAAACAAGTTCATTGTGGATACCTCTATAGGAACTTGTGTTTAGATTCTTTCCTTTCCTTATCAAAGTCATTGCATCTATTCGGCATGATTCTTCCAAATCTGAGAAACTTAAATTTCCATTGACAACAACGTAGGAGTATAGCCTTTTGGATTGCGACGAAGCGGAGTTGTTATTGACGCGAGGAGTTCTGTCAATCCAATTATAAAGACGAGAACTATTCATCGGCTTTTCACATGCCAAGAATAGTACAGTCTCTATAAGATTGTAATCGAGCGGGAACTCCAGCGACCAACAACCATGAGCAGCGCGATTATACTTGATTTTTGTTTCAAATTTATTTTCGAACAAAATGTCGTCTTTGCTAATGGAAATTTTAGGGATGGAAGAGCAATCATCCTTCCGAAGATCGGGATCAACAACTCTAATTGTAGAGTTTTCGTAATTGATTGCCTGTACATGGCACTTGTAATATCTGCTTTCATGTGTGTAAGGCATACGCAAGTATAAGAACGGAAGGTTGTTCTCGCATGAGAGCTCGTACCTTTGATCTCCGCAGTTTTGAGGATCGGTTGTAAGTCGGAAAGGGTGGCTAATGCGATTGAGATTGCCACAGGAAGAAGGTGGACAATTTTGCTTATTATGGCCGGCATAGCTTGTTTTGTGGAGTATGATGATCAGAGCAACTAGGTGGGCTATGAATCGGAAAAACAAGGGTACTCTTCCGCTCATCTCCATTTGGTTGCACTTTATCTGCCACACAACTTCAGCAATATGAAGCTCAAGTGATAGTACTCATAACTATTTAATAATAATGTGGAACTTGCGTTTATTTTACCCTTTACACTGTTAACTGCAGTTAAAACTTGTCGCACTTTGGCAGTTTCAGTTTCACTTAAAACTTGACTGCAATTTGATGGTTGCTCCTGACTTGTTATCCATCCTACACGCTACTTGCCATGACCACACAAGTCATCATCCGTTTTGCCAAATAATAATAATAATAATAATAAAATAAAAAAAATAAAAAGTCAATTTTAGTCATTCTCAAGCCCGTCCTTTCCTCAAATTTCTTATTTTAGTTTCATTTTTTATGGATGCGGGTAAGGTTTTTATAACTAAATTAATTTACAACACATATAAGACAGCCTAGCTAAGAAACAGTCTGAATTCTGGTCTGCAATAGCAGAGATTTCTGGTTCGTCACAAATGGCCATATCTTCTCTTCACCTTTTTGTCTTGATAGTCAATATTGTTCAAGTCATAGTAGCAAGCCAAGATGATCGCACAAAATCATCATGGTGTGGGAAACAATTGATACCTATTAAATTCCCATTCAGACTCAGAGACAGCCAGCCTAAGAGCTATTGCCGCACTGACTTTGATCTATTTTGCACTAGTAAGAACGAGACGGTGCTTCATCTGCCGTTTGTTCCAATTAATTTTTATGTAGCTGGTATAGATTATCATTCACAAAAAATTGGAGTATACATCCCAGATGATCAATGGTCTCGTAAAAACCCCGGCTTAGAATTCATCAATATGTCAAGTTCTCCTTTTCGATTCACTCACGGGTTCTCTCACGTTACGCTACTGAATTGCCCTTCACAACCATCTCGCTCAGGGATACGCTGCCGTCCTGGTGGGCATAGCCATAGCATTTGTGCCGTTTTTTCCAATAGCCATATTGAGTACTACCGGCAGTTCGTTTCTTGTAGCAAGATGTACGACTTTGGCGCACCAGTTGATCCTAAAGACATGAGCAAACTCATGGGTCCATTTTCATTGACATGGTATTATGAAGAACAACACAAGAACGAAAATGGCTCTGGACAGGAATTCATATGTCAAAATAGAGTCCTACAAAGAAAAGGTAAGCGCTTTCTAACTTTCACCTTGAAGAACAATAAAATTATTCATTTCAATATCTGCTCTCTTAATCAAGCATCTCAAGAACGTAGAACTTAAATTTTTAACTTCGAAGATCGTATGTAATATGTTAACTAATTTTTCTTGACTTAATTTCTCGGCCCATCTAAAAAATCAAAAGAGATCGCAGGTGAGTTGTCTACTTATTTAAGCCTTTGATGATTATATCTGCAGTTTTACTACAGAGTACCACAATGGTTCTAGTTGAGTCAGATTAGTATAAAATCTATGCAGGTTCAACAGCAGGTTCATTTGTTATCCTGATGATGGTAGTTATCGCAATTCTTTATGCATATCCTTCAGACAAAGATGCAGAAAACCGACTGCGAATTGAGAAGTTTCTAGAGGAATACAGGGTTTTTCAGCCATCAAGATATGCCTATGCGGACATTAAAAGAATCACAAATAAGTTCCAGAAGAAGTTAGGACAAGGAGCTTATGGAACAGTGTTTAAAGGGAAGCTTTCCAATGACATTCTTGTAGCAGTGAAGGTCCTAGACAATAACACAAGAGGAAATCGGGTGGAGTTCATCAATGAAGTTGCAATAATGGGACGGATCCACCATATCAATGTGGCTCGCTTGGTTGGTTATTGCGCGGATGGATTAAGAAGAGCTCTTGTTTATGAGTTCTTACCAAATGGTTCACTAGAGAAGTATTTATCATCCAAGGCCAGCAATAAAAAGTGCTCCCTAAGCTGGGAGAAACTGCAGCAGATTGCTTTAGGCATAGCCAAGGGAATCGAGTATCTCCACCAAGGCTGCGATCAACGGATCCTTCATTTTGATATCAAACCCCGAAACATTTTGCTGGACCGAAACTTCATTCCAAAAATTGCCGATTTTGGTCTTGCAAAATTGTGTTCTAAGGACATGAGTATCGTATCAATGACTACGGCAAGAGGGACCAAGGGATATATTGCACCGGAAGTGTTCTCAAGAAACTTTGGAAATGTATCTTACAAGTCAGATGTTTATAGTTTTGGGATGTTATTGCTTGAAATGGTAAAAGGAAATTGGAAATACAATAGGGGCTGGAAAGTGGAGAATGCAGATGAAATATACTATCCGGAGTGGATCTATAATATGCTAGAAGAAGGAGAGTTTATGATCAAAATTCAAGAAGAGCCTGATGCTAAAATTGTGAAGAAACTTGCATTAGTCGGACTTTGGTGTATCCAGTGGCATCCAGTGAGTCGTCCGACCATGAAGTTTGTTGTTCAAATGTTGGAAGCCGGAGAAGAACTAACCATGCCACCGAATCCGTTTGCCTCCGTTGGTCTAAAAAACCCAAATAACAAGATTCCGACAAGGGTGCCTATGGCTATGGAGTTGGAAACTATTAATGAAAGAGTATAGGATTTAATATTCACTACCAAATAAAGTCTTAAGCGTTATAAATGTCCCTATAAAAATCACTATTTTTTTTGTTCTAATAAATTTGTGTATCTAGTTGAAGTGTAACATGGAAAATGAAATTTTCTTGTGTGATTTGTGATACACGTCTTTTTAGGATGAGAGAGGATTATAATTGCACTCCAATAAACGGGGGTCTTAATTACTCTGTACTGTGAACTCATAAATTAAAATTAGTACTTACATATATATTAATGTTGGAAGTTAAACTTGTTTTTGTGACGGCCCTCCTATGTGGCCGTCGTTGTAGTTGACTTTAACATATAGTTACTAAAATTTTTTAAAACTTACAAAACATTTTTTTTCAAAAAAAACTATTATGAGTAAACATCATTTTTGAATTGTTTTCTTGATTATAACAAAATATTAATACCTTAACATATTCATCTTTCAAAGCATATGTATGTATATACTTGGTCCTTAAGTTTTATTTACTTAGATATGCTTAGCGGTCATATCTAACGTAACTATTTAACAAATAGTTCTAGAGTCATAGTTAGCAAAATTATATGTGAAAAATAATTGCGAGCGGTGTCCATTCCATGATCTCCACACCGTTTGTCTGCCGCTTTGTCGTCAGTCCATCAATCACTAGGTGCAGGCTTCTTATCTACAATATAAATATTCTAGAATGAGATTTTGCTAAGTAAGTAGGATCTATATCTTGCAAAATAACTAGAAGTTTACATGAATAAATATGCATGAGCCAGTTATGCTTACTTATGATCATGTCTTTTAAAATTTTATTGACTGATCTTATCTTACTTATCATGGTGGGCTAGAGAGTTCATACCCATTGCGCACAATCATTGGGAAGTGAGGGTTTGCCAGGTTCCCAATGACACCGTGATAAAAAAATTTCTTAAAATGACATGAGCCTCCTCTTGGGTCGGGAGGAGGTACGACACCCATTTTTGATTTTATTAGTTTCACTGGACTTATTCGTGAGTATGCTGAATGACGTGACATAGCATACTATAACATAAAGCATAGACATGCATCTATAACATGTGCACATTCTTATTTGAAAACTATTCATACTGTAGGTGAGATTTTTACTTACCTGTTATACAGAGTTGGAAATCACTAATCGCCAGACAATCTATTCTCTTACTTACTCATTTCTAAAAATGGGCACCCATTAATAGTGTGAGATTAATTGTTGTTTACTATTCTAATTTTGCATAGTTATGAGGAATCTAATTCTTTTCTTAAGACATGTTTTCGCTTTCTTTATTAAAGGATCGTAAAAATTTACATTAAGGGTCAGTTTATTAAATCCTCAAAAACTTAGTTTCCTTAATTGCCCTTAACATGCATATGTCTAGGTTGAAAATCAATTTTTGTTTAATCAATTATTCAATCTAGCAGCTAATTCTCCATAAATTACCTGATTGGGCTTGTTATTGTATTAAGGCCCAATTGGGCCTAGAGACTCAATAAAGGCGTTCTAACTCTAGACAGTCAAAATTTACACTTGACCAAGGGTTCTTGAACTAGTACGGGCGTTGGACCTGCATATAACCTCATAATTCTAAAGACCTATCGTATTGGGCTTATAAGTTCCTGTTTGGATGTTTACTCAAAAACTACTAAGGTTTTTAAAGAAACTGTTGTTAAATTTGGTATTAAGAATCATAGTGCTCAATTTAATAAAACTAATAACTCGTTTATTTAGTTACGAGTACTAAAATATCATTATCGGTTCTAAATTAATTTTCTGTCAATAATTACTTTTGATACTATTGAAATTAGTCTTTCTACTGTAGTTTGTAAATTTACCGTAAAACTTTGTCTTAGGGACTATTTTCTCTAACACTTTCCATTGAAGTGTGGTATAAAACTGTTATATTTTTTAGAAATCACGTCTCGGGTTCTTTGATGGACTTTTTTGCTAAAAACCAAAACTATTTTAATTTTTTTCGGTTAAAACTATGCAGTTTCATAAATCTGCATTTTACTGTATCTTAGATTCAGATTTTCAATATCTATTCTCCATGAGAATTCTTTGTCTTGTCAAGATTTAAAACTTTCATATTTGGAGCAAACTGCAATTCGGCATCTAAACGCCCCGTTTGGCGACAAACAACGGCTGTCCAGTTTTGAGACAGCTTTGTAGTGTTTTGAAAAACAACTTAAAACTTGTATTTAGAGTTAAAGTTGGGTTTATTCACAGTGATAGAAAAATGTTCAAAACATGGAGAACTATAAATTCAACCTTACAATAACTGAAAAATCTCGCTCTACGATCCTCATTTTTGTGTTTAAAATAGCCGAAATTTTTTTACCTCAAACTAAAACAAACAAAATTTAAACCAACACTCTGAAAAGATTCTGCATAGACGAGCTTGATCTAAAATGCATATGTTAATGGTGTTGTAATTGTGTGATTAAGTCATTATTGTGTCGATTAAATGTTTAATTTACTACTTTAATTGGGTTATTAGGATCAGTCTGACACGTTTAATAAATGTATTTTTATAGAAGCAACCATTTTACATTAATTGCCAAACCCCAAATATATCGCCTAATTAATGGTTCCAGTCTTGTTCACGCGTAGATAAAGGTATACAACATCATCATACTCTGTTAAAGACTTTAATTACTTTTTCCCCTTTTATTCGTAACTGCTTCTATCCACTAAGTGGAGTAGATCTTGTGTGAGACTTGAGCTTTACTTAATTCGCTTTTGTCTGTTTTTTTTTTTCAAGCGTAGAAAAAAAAACAGATGCCAATTAAGTATCAAAAGAGATATTTATTGCAGACATCCCTCTGAAAAAAGATATGAGCGAAAACTTCAAAAGTAAATGTTATATATCTATAAACATCATGGCTTCGTTCGCTTCGCGGATTCAAATTTTAATTTGAGTTGAGATGTGACATTTTCTCGGAGCTTTTAACTGTAGCAGAAAAAGTTAAATGTGATATTTTTTTAAGAGTTTTTAACTGTAAAAACTTAAAATTGAGAACTCAAATCAGTAAAATAAAC
Organism: Morus indica; assembly: GCA_029231665.1. Classification (NCBI taxonomy): domain Eukaryota; kingdom Viridiplantae; phylum Streptophyta; class Magnoliopsida; order Rosales; family Moraceae; genus Morus; species Morus indica. The sequence goes on from JACAGA010000091.1 coordinate 176,303, forward strand.
GAGGCATATATCTGTAAATACGCCACCTCTTATCAATGATTTCCAAGTCTTCAGGTCTATAAAAAGACCTTATTATTATTATTTTAAAAAGGGGCTACTTTCTGGCCATCTTCCGCCTTGAGGCAAAGACTAATAGTGAAGAGTTGGAACTTTTGTTTAAAAAAAAAAAAGACATGAAAAGAGTACATTCATTGCAGCTTCCATGAAGCATTGCAGTTGGGACCACTGGGCAATTGTAGGTTTTATGGGCATGGTTGAGAATCTACGAATGAAAATCCCACGTTGACTAGACATGAAAATGATAATGGATTTAAAAGGAGTTGGATAATTACTTCTTAAGGTTAACCTTTTAGATAGAAGCCCGAGTGGTTTTCATCTTAAAAGATTAATTTGTTTAAGACGTAGAGTAGCCCAATATGCTTATATAGTTGTGATTATATTTGTATTTAGATGATGCGAGATTCGAACATTTTACCACTAACAATCTCTTTCCTCCCTTGTTCATATAGGAATTAGTCATGTGTACCTATTTCAAATTGTAAATAAAGTTAGCAGTGTAATAATTCAGGCCCTGTTTGGCACGCTAATGGCGAAGCTTTTTTTTTTTTTTTTCCCCAGTGGTGGCAATATTGGTGAAAAAAAAAAAAACAGAGGTAACTTAATACCTTAAATAGAGAGATAATTAAATATTTCAAATTTTTCATAAGAGCGTGGTTATAAATCTTTTTATAAAGTGGGGCACAACTAAAAGTTTAATTTTATAAAATATAATTTTAAATACTTGCGTAGGGATACATTATAATTTCATAAAAACTTTAGAGATTATGTCAAATCCTATCTAATGTTTACGTGATCTAATCTCGTGAGATCTATAAAATTAATTTTTCATCATCAAATACAAAAAATCTTATACTGAAGACTTGGAAAAGAGAAGACAACAAAACTAGCAAATTAAGTATATCGAAAAAGAGACATTTTATCGTAGCTTCCATCAAGCTATAGCTCGGAAAAATGAGATGAGCAAAGACTTCAAAAGTAAATATTATATAGATCTAAAGGCATAATATATTTTAGGCTTTCATATCAAAGCCTAAAAATTACGTTAAGGTGAAATTATTTGGATCAGAGTACTTTTCTTGGAATTATATCACCTTCAAAAATTTAAATGTTTAAAATATTGTTCAACCATCCAAATTATATGCTGTATAATTTATTTAAATTTAAATATTTTTTACCTCAATTTTTCATATTAATATTGCAGTCCATCAAATAAAGTGGTGTAATGCAATTAATTAGATACCAAATAGGGCACTAAGAATGAAACGCGTGATTTGCCTCCCTTTTCTTACATATCAAGTTGAAGTCTTGTTCTAACATTATCGTTTAATGTACGTCCGACGATTCCAGAGCCTAGTCTTATATAAAGATATCTTTAAAGATTCTTTGAAGACTTATAGTGGAGACTTTGAACTTTAGGGTTGATATAATTATCTCATGAGGTCCATAAAATTAAGTTTCATTATCAAATGCATGAAGACTTATATAAAGACTTAGAAACTTTAGATGTGATCTAATTTCGTAGGGCCCATAAAACTAATTTATCACCTCCTTTACAAAAAAACTTACATATTGGAAACTTGGAACTTTAGACGTGATCTAATCTTGTGGGGTCTGTAAAATTAATTTTTCATCTTCAAACACAAGAACACTTGTTAGTGAAGACTTGAAACTTTAGACATGATCTAATATCATGGGACACGTAAAATTAATTTTTTTATCATAAGAAACAATGTCTTGTAGTGAAATCTCAAAATTTTAGACGTGATCTAATCTCGTGGGGTGTATAAAATAAATTAATTTTTCATCACTAAATATAAGAAGACTTTGTAGACTTGGAAAAGTGAACATCACATAATTAGGAAATTAAGTATAGAAAAGACACGTTTATTGCAACTTCCATGAAGCTATAGCTTCAACATACGAGATGAGCCTCGAAAGTAAATGTTATATGTTATATATAGATCTAAAAAAAACACAATAATAAATGAATACCCCGCCTCTTATCAAAGTTCCAACTCTTCACTAAGAACGAAACATATGTTTTGTCACCGTTTTCTTACATATCAAGTTGAAGTCCGTTTTAAACATTATCGTTCAACGTACATCTGACGACACCATAACTTAGTCTTGTGTCTTGCTTGAAAACATCTCTAAAGATTCATTGAAGACTTATAGTGATGACTTTAAACTTTAGAAGTGATCTAGTTATCTGGTGGGGTCTATAAAATTAATTTTCATCACCAAATATACTAGGACGTATATGAAGACTTAAAACTTTAGGATCCGTAAAATTAGTTTTTCACCACCTTTACAAGAAGAGTTACATTGAAGATTTGGAACTTTAGATGTGATCTAATCTCGTGGGGTTAGTAGAATTATATTTTCATCGAAGACTTACTAGTGCAGACTTGGAATATGCTCATTTCCTATCATGTGACGAGAAGTCCTCTCCAGAAATCTCTTTGGTCTCAAATAATGCATATTGTGATGTTGACCCCGGTACTTAAAATACAACTTTCCGTAGTGTAATATCTAATGTAAGGCTACATATCGTGAAAAGTGAGAACTCTGCCACTCAGTAAAATACTATGTTGGAGACCATGCCATTGCCGGTGCTTGTTTCGAATTCGCTAGCAAGTTGGGAAGACTTTCAGTGAAGACTTGGAACTTTTGCTGTTTGTAGATATATAGAGATGATAGAAGCAACAAAGAAAAGAAAAGAGAATACTTATATATATTTTGAAAAACAAAAAGAAAGTCCGTCTACAAAAAACTAAAAAATAAAAAATAAAAAAAAAGAATGAAAAATGTGGAGGAGAAGACTTTAAAGGAAAAAGAAGTATTGATGTTATTCTCTATTTGAGTTTATTTACTAATTAGAAGCACGCTTCATAAATTTACACAACATCACAAATGTCTTTTACTAACAAACAAGGCTGCAAAAGAAATTCTGCTTCAAAAGCGGGCCAAGATGGGGTTACTTTTTGTCCTTGTTGTCAATTTTTACTCAAAACTAACTCCCTTTAATTGCTTTTTATCATTCTTAAGTCTACACAAGCTCGCAAACTCCCCTTGTTTAGTTTCTCACAAGTTCCAATCATATGAATGTCCTCATAATCAGAATAACTACTAATGGAGTGATTCTATTATTCATTTGCAGGTATCTTCTAATCCATGTATATGGCGCCATATTTTCTCCTAACAAATGTTTTTGATAGTAAAAAAAATTTTTATGAGACCAAAATATTAGTACCAAAAACATACCTTCTTGCTATTAACTATTTTTTTTAGCAAAAAGTCTTGACGCCAAGACTTTTTGGTTTGGCACTGTGTTTTCTGCCACTAAATGATTTGGTAGCTTAAAATTTGCTTTTGAGACTAAAATATTGTTGAGTGTGGCTTTAATTAAGCTCGTTTGCTTGTTTTGGGTTTTGGGCCCAGGCCCATATCTTTCCCTATCAGCAAGTCTTGCCGACATATACCTAAGCATATACATTGATATATGCATGCGGTTTAGCAGGGGCAGCCGCAAGAGTATAGAGCATCTTCACGTTTGGTTATCCCCATTGATATACAGTTTTCTGTCTTTTGTTTCTTTTGAGTAAGAATTGATCAGAGAATTTAATTCTTTGGTATTTAGTATTCTTGCTTTTGGGTTGAGAGACTTTAGGTGTGTTCAGAATTTGGGTTGTGAGAGATATTTGATAAACTTTTATAATCTCCTTCGGTTATAGTAGAATTTATTCACCGTTTCTGTTCCTGAACATAGGCCAAAAGGCGAACTACATTAACTCCTTTTGTCTTTTAGATCTTTCTGTTATTCATATTTTATTTTGAATCCGTTTAATTTGACATTTGACACAACAACTAGTATCAGAGCATTGGTTGATTTGTCAAATTATTTTTGGGATTTATGACCTCCAAAAGGACAACAAAGTATGAAATTGTAAGATTTGATGGGAATAATGATTTCAGTCTTTGGCGTGTCAAGATGTGAGCCCTATTAGTTTTGCAAGGGTTGCTTAAGGCACTAAACGGCAAGGAGGCTTTACTGGCAATGTTGTCAGATGATGCGAAAGAAGACCTCTTAAAAAGGGCACACAGTGCTATTCAGCTGTCGTTGGCAGACGAGGTGTTGCGTGAGGTTATTGATGTGACAACTGTTGTTGGGTTGTGGCTTAAGCTTGAAATTTGGTACATGACTAAATCTCTCACCAATCATCTCTATCTAAAACAACATTTGTACACTTTTCACATGTCAGAAGGTACATCTATTCAAAGTCATCTTGATGAATTTAATAGAATTATTTGGATTTGAAGAATATTGATATGAAAATTGATGATGAGGATCAAGCATTAATTTTGTTGTGTTCTTTACCTCGTTCGTATGAGAACTTTGTTGATACTAAGCTATATAGTAGAGATACTGTTTCTTTAGAAGATGTTAAGGCGTCTTTAAATTTCAAAGAATTGAAGAAAAAGTTGTCTGAAAATTGGGATGAAAATCAATTAGGTGCATTAGTTGTTAGATGTAGAGGAATTGAAAAAGGTGAAAACTAAATTCATAGAGAAAAGTCTAAAAATAGAGAAGGCAACTGTAACTATTGTCTCCATCTAGGGCATTGGAAAATTGATTGCCCAAAGCTTAAGAGAAATAAGGAAACTGGTGAAGGAGCATCAACTAATATTGTTGAGTATTTTGTTGATGATGATTATGTCCTATTTGTGTCTCGTGATTGCGTAGGCTATTCTTAGATTCTTGATTCTAGACGTTCTCAACATATGTGTTCTAGTAGAGATTGGTTTATTAACTACCAGTCTATTGATGTGGGTGTTATTTTTATGGGGAATAATATGTCTTGTAGAGTTGTTGGGGTTGGAACAGTCAAAATTAAGACATTTGATGGTAGAGTTATGACCTTGACTGATGTTAGACATGTGGCAGAGTTGAAGAAAAGTCTTGTTTCTTCAGGGACTCTCGACTCATAAGGTTAAACTTTTAGGTCAAATTGGACTCCTAAAGTGTGTTAGGCCAATTTCGCATGTAGTGTTTTCCCAACAAATATTATAGCAAAAACATACCTTCTTGACAAAATCACCTTATTTGGTATTGGAATAACACAAAGCGCCATAAAAGCTAGACCACTAGCACCACAACACATCACCACCTAATATAGTTTAGGCTTTGATATCAAAGTCTAATAATTACATTAAGCTGAAATTATTTGGATTAGAGTAGTACTTTTCTTAGAATTGTATATCACCTGCCAAAATTTAAATGTTCAAAATATTGTCCAACCATCCAAATCATGCCGCATAATTTACAAAAATTAAAGTATTTTTTAACTCAATTTTTCATATTAATATTTCGATCCATTAAATCAAGTGGTGTAATGTAATTAATTAGATGCCAAATTGGGCATAAAAATATAATACGTGATTTTCCTACCTTTTCTTACATATCAAGTTGATGTCCCTTTGTACATTATCATTCAACGTACGTTCCACGATGGCATAGCCTAGTCTTGCTTAAAGATAAGATTCTTTCAAGACTTATAGTGGAGACTTGGAACTTTAGAGTTGATCTAATTATCTCATGGGGTCTAAAAAATTAATTTTCATAATCAAATACTTGAATATTTATATGAAGACATAAATTTTATATGTGATCTAATCTCATAGGTCCATAATAATTTTTCATCACGTTGAAGAATTAGAACTTTAGACGTGATCTAATCTCGTGGGTGATCTAATTATCTTATGGACCGCATAAGATAATTAGATCACATAAGACGTGATCTTATGGACCACACCAGATAATGGACCGCACCAGATTCTTTGAGGACTTATAGTAAAGACTTTTAACTTTAGAGGTGATCTAATTATCTGGTGCGGTCCATAAAATTAATTTTCATCATTAAATACACGAGGACTTGGATGAAGACTTGATACTTTAGGATCCATAAAATTAGTTTTTCATCACCTTTACCAGAAGAGTTACTTTGAAGTCTTGCAACTTTAGATATGATCTAATCTCGTAGGGTCTGTAAAATTATTTTTTCATTGAACACTTATTAGTGAAGACTTGGAATATGCACATTTCCTACTTGACGAGAAGTCCTCTCCAGAAATCTCTTTGGTCTCAAATAATGCATATTGTGGTCTCAAATAATGAAACTTTCCTTAGTGTAATATCGAATGTAAGGCTATGGTGAAAAGTGAGAACAATGCGGTTTTTTTTTTTTTTTTTTTGATGTTCTCCCACACAGTAAAATACAATGCTGGAGACCATGCCATTGCCAGTGCGTGTTTTGAATTTGCTAGCAAGTTGGGAAGACTTTCAGTGAAGACTTGGAACTTTTGCTGTTTGTAGATATATATTGATGATAGACGCAACAAAGAAAAGAAAACACTTATATATATTTTAAAAAACAAAAAAGAAAGCCTGTCTACAAAGAAATAAAAATTAAAAAAATAAAAAAAAGGTTGAAAAATGTGGAGGAGAAGACTTTAAAGGAAACAATAGTATTGATGTTATTCTTTATTTGAGTTTATTTACTAATTAGAAGCATGCTTCATCAATTTACAGAAAATCACAAATGTATTTTATTAAGAAACAAGGCTACAAGAGAAATTCCGCTTCAAAAGCGGGCCAAGATGGGGTTAATTTTTGTCTTTGTTGTTGATTTTTACTCAAAACCAACTGCCTTTAGCTGCTTTTTATCCTTCTTAATTCTACACAAGCTCGGAAACTCCCCTTGTTCAGTTTCTCACAAGTTCCAATCATATGAATGTCCTCGTAATCGAAATAACTTCTAATGGAGTGATTCTATTATTTATTTGCAACTATCTTCCAATCCATGTATATGGCGCCATATTTTCTCCTACCAAATGATTTTGATAGTCAAAAATATGTTTATGAGACCAAAATATTGGTACCAAAAACATACCTTTTTGCTACTTACTATTTTTTTTAGCAAAAAATCTTGACGCCGAGACTTTTTGGTTTCGCACTGTGTTTTCTGCTACTAAATGATTTGGTAGCCTAAAATTGGCTTTTGGTAGCCTAGATAGGATATAGAGAGAGTATCCTTGGGGACAGGACCCAAAACCTAGACTGGGCCACTACGATGGTGTTAAGGCTTTGCTTGTGGTTGTGTAAGTAATATATCATAGTATAAATTACTTACTGATGCCTGTAATACAGAATTTAAAGTTTATACTTCCTTTCAAAAAAATGGATGTTAGGTTCCAGTTGTTGCGTTAGAACTGAATATCTTCATTTACTCGCTTATTCATTTATTCACTTGTTATAAAGTTTATTTTAAAATACACTATACTGGGCCTTTTGCTTACATTTTTTTTTTTATTTTTGTTTCTATAAATATTAAACCCCTCCCAGATGACGCTAGAAGCAGCGCTGAGTAGCTGAATTAGTTGCTACCGTCTGTTCAAGTGAGGACCTTGTATCTATCATCCTCGTGGAACAATATAAGGATCGTAAATTCTAAGATAATAACATTAAATTTTAGACTATGGTTGATGTCAGTAAATGTTATTTACATGTTCATGTATATACAATATTGTATATCCTGTGGGTGAACCCTGAATAATGCCAGAGGCGTAGTTTTAAACCTGTTTTAATCAAAAAGTGTGAAAGTCCTCATCACTTTCTTGTAATCTAATTTCAGTAAAAATGTGAGGCTTGTTTGGAAATTACTTTAATATTTTACTTTCGGTTTTGATTACTATATTTCTAAATATTTAATTACTTTTTTAATTATGTTTAATTTTTAAACGAGCCTTCACCTCACTAACTACTGTTTTGGGGCGTGAAAGATAACGGATACAATATACTAAAAAAATCCTCTCAATACTATCAATTTCCAACCATATGAATGTCATCTTAATTGAACTAAGTAGTAATGACTTGCTTCTATTCATGTCCGTACGTGGAGTTCAAAAATCAAAGAAAACGTGTTGATATCAAAAATTATGTTCAATATATTAATATAGGCATTCCCTTGACCAGAAATCTCAACAAAACCAAGAACAGTGAGAATACGTCCCATTCATACCGAATTGTATTACAAAATAAGGCAGCAAAGAGAATCCCATTTCAAGTTCAAAAACCCAGGATTGTTTTCCAAAAACTTTGGAGAGGTCCTCTATAATGCTGATGTCTATAGTTTTCGAATGTCGTTGATAGAAATGGCAAATAGAAGGAAAAATGTAAACGCAAATGCTGAGAATTCAAAGCGAAATTTTATTTCTGACATGGAAAGGAAACAGGATCGAAAGAGACCTTATGCTTGAAACGTAAGTTCAATTTGCTTTCTGAGATGATAATTTTGATTATCAGTAATAATTTCCTTATACTTCAGCAGAATATCTTGATAAAAGTAAAAATATATGAAACTATGTATTTTTTTCTATTCATAGAAGTAAATGCTGAAGATGGTTAAAACAAGATACAAATAAACAATGAAGAAAATCACTTTTAATTTTAAATTCCGACTTCACGAACCTTTTCCTTTCAAAATTCCAATGTTTATTAACTTCTTTCCAATGTTCACAATTGATTCACGTCACTCGGATGAAAAGTTTAGAAAGAGAGAAAATTCATACTTTTCTTTTACGATGGCAAGCGATCGAAGATTAAAACTTTCACTCAATGTGACATGAGAAGCTAGCAGATAAGAATGACTAAAATTGAAAGGAAATGATATTTTCACATTTATTTATATTCAAAATCCAGACCAACTATTTTTTGTTTTTTTCTTCTTTTGAAGATTCATCTATACACTACGAGAAAATTATTCATGGGTTGTCTATTACCATTTGAATGGATTTAATACGTTCAATCTAACTGGGTCCCGCCAAGTTGGTGAAGACTAAGTGAATGTGACAAAAGCAAACGCCGTGGAATATGGACGCGTAATCTGTTTCATATCTTGATATAGAATCAGACATATGGGGTTAATTTTTGTCTTTGTTGTCGATTTTTACTCAAAACAAACTGCCTTTAGCTGCTTTTTATCCTTCTTAATTCTACACAAGCTCGCAAGCTCCCCTTGTTCAGTGTCTCACAAGTTCCAATCATATGAATGTCCTCGTAATCGAAATAACTACTAATGAAGTGATTCTATTATTTAATTGCAGCTATCTTTTAATTCATATATATGGGGCCATATTTTCTCTTACTAAATGATTTTGATAGTCAAAAATATGTTTATGAGACCAAAATATTAGTAGCAAAAACATAACTTTTTGCTATTAACTATTTTTTTTTAGCCAAAAAAATCTTGATGTCAAGACTTTTTGGTTTGGCGCTGGGTTTTCCGCTACCAAACCATTTGGTAGCCTAAAATTTGTTTTTGAGACTAAAATATTGATAGCAAAAACATACCTTTTTAACAAAATTACCTTATTTGGTATTGGAATAAAACTAGCGCCATAAAAGCTAGTCCACTAGCCCCACACCACGTCACTGCCTAATATAGCTTAGGCTTTCTTCTCAAAGCCTAAAAATTACATTAAGCTGAAATTATTTGGATTAGAATAGTACTTTTCTTAGAATTATATCACCTGCAAAATTTAAATGTTCAAAATATTATCCAACCATCCAAATCATGCCGTATAATTTACTAAAATTAAAATATTTTTTAATTCAATTTTTCATATTAATATTTCCTTCCATTAAATCAAGTGTACTGTAATTAATTAGATGCCAAATATGGCACTAAGAATGAAACACATGATTTGCCTCTCTTTTTTACCTATCAAGTTGATGTCCCTTTCTAATATTATCGTTCAATGTACGTCCAACGATAGTACAGCCTAGTCTTGCTTGAAGATAAGATTCTTTGAAGACTTATGGTGGAAACTCCGAACTTCAGAGTTGATCTTATCTCATAGGGTCTAAAAAATTAATTTTAATCATCAAATTCTCAAATACTTATATTACGTGATCTAATCAATAAATACTTATCATAAAGGTATTTATAGTAATGATAAAAAGGATTCTAAAAAATATTATCCTATACAATACATCTGATGAATTTCTCGGTCATGACAATTTGGCTTATGAAGAGGGTGTTAATTGGACTTGGCAGCTGAATTGCTGTTTCATTCCCATCGCAGAATAGATCTAACCAGCCCGGATGGCCACTTGAGTCATTGTTTGGCTGAGGCTGATCATGAATATGGTTGTTTCTGAGTCGAAAAGGGAATCTGATTTGTGGCCCCTCATTCGAACACTTTGCTTCCCTAAGGGGAACTCGGGTGGGAATTCTTTTCCTGATCATGATGAAGAACATGTAACATCTAAGAGGAGAGGTCCTCATGTATAAGATTTCCAAGAGAAGACTGCTCAATATTGCTTGATACTTGGATTCTTTCGAGAATATATATACATGCATATATATGTACATATACATATACATACATATATATATATATATGATTGTGTTGATACGTTATTATGCATAATTATTTTGAGTTTGTAATTATTATGTGAGATTCTTAGTTGATGCTTATGCTGTGATGAGTGAATATTTGTTGTATGATTATTTCATCTAATTAATGCTTGTATTTTAAAGATTAGTCCATAATGAGATAGAAACTTATTTTATTGACTCGCTTGAGGCATATGAAGTCACTCTCTCTCTCTCTAAATATTTGTTCAGTCTATTAGGCTAAATTTTCTCTCTATCAATAATTTTGATTGAGGCCCAACAAGGCCCAATTGCCTAAGGTTGCAGCACAAAACCAGAGGGGCAACATTTTTCCCCTGCCGTGTATGTGTGTGCCCGTGGGAGTGGAGAGAGGCAAAGAAGAGAAAAAGTTAAGAACTCTTCAAGCCCTCCTTTTGTTTTTTCAGGTCATTCAAACACCAATTTTGGCTGGTCTTGAACGTTTTCTGGCAACCATGAACGACCATGTTCTTATGCTATGTGGAGGAGGTACTCCTAGAACCATATACTTCAAAATCCATACGACAATGTATTTTTTAGGCTTGATTGTTGTTTGATCTCATTTATGAGTATTGAGAGCCCATTATTTTTAACAGTGAAGACTTGGAAAAGTGAACATGAGAGAAGGAAAATTTTATTTTGAATATACTTATTTTTTCAAGCAGACAGATACAAATTAAGTATCGAAAGAGATATTTACTATAGATTTCCCTCTGAAATAAAAGAGATTAGCAAAGACTTGAAAAGTAAATGTTGTATATCTATAAACATCACATCTATGAATACCCCACCTCTTATCAATGATTTCCAAGTCTTCACTACGAGTCTACAGTAAAAAAAAAAAAAAAAAAAAAAAAAAAAAAACGGGGCCTACTTTCTGGCAATTGTACATTCATTGCAGCTTCCATGAAGCGTTGTTGTTGGGACCACTTGGCAGTTGTAGGTTTTATGGGCATGGTTGAGAATGTGCGAACAAAAATCCCACAGACTAGACATGAAAATGATAATGGATTTAAAAGGACTTGGATTACTTCTCAAGCTTAACCTTTTAAATAGAAACCCAACAGATATTCATTGACTTAATATATTTATATGACTGTAATTATATTTACATTTAGACAATATAAAATTCAGACATTTTACTCTTAACAAACTCTTTCCTCCCTAATTTATATAAGAATTTGTGTGTGTCTATTTCAAATTTTAAATAAAGTTAGCAACGTAATAATTCACGCCTTGTTTTGCATGCTAGTGGCGTGGTGTCAATATTGGTAAGAAAAAAAAACAGAGATAACTTAATATCTTAAATAGTGAGATAATTAAATATTTCAATTATTTAGTAAGAGTGTGGTTATAAATCTTTTTATAAAGTGTGGCACAACTAAAATTTTAATTTTCTAAAAGATAATTTTAAATACTTGCGTAGGGATACATTATAATTTCATAAAAACTTTAGAGATTATGTCAAATACTATCTAATGTTTAGACGTGATCTACTCTCGTGAGGTTCATAAAATTAATTTTTTATCGTTAAATACAAGAGGTATTATACTGAAAACTTGGAAAAGAGAAGACAACAAATTTAACTACTGAATTAACTATATCAAAAAGAGACATTAATCGCAGCTTCTATGAAGCTATAGCTCTGAAAAACGAGCTATTATTTATTTGCAGCTATTATAATGAAGTGATTCTATTATTTATTTGCAGCTATTTTCAAATGATTTTGATAGTCAAAAATATGAATGTATATGGCGTCGTATTTGCTCCTACCCAATGATTTTGATAATCAAAAATATGTTTATGAGACGAAAATATTGGTATACCAAAAACATACCTTTTCGCTATTAACTATTTTTTTTAGCCAAAAAAATCTTGACGCCAAGACCTTTTGGTTTGGCACTAGGTTTACTACTACCAAATCATTTGGTAGCTTAAAAGTTGTTTTTGAGACTAAAATATTGATAGCAAAAACATACCTTCTTGACAAAATTACCTTATTTGGTATTGGAATAACACTAGTGCCATAAAAGCTAGTCCACTAGCACAACACCACGTCACCACCTAATATAGCTTAGGCTTTCTTATCAAAGCCTGAAAATTACATTAAGCTGAAATTATTTGGATTAGAGTAGTACTTTTCTTAGAATTATATCACCTGCCAAATTTATATGTTCAAAATATTGTCCAACCATACAAATCATGCCGTATAATTTACTAAAATTAAAATATTTTTTAATTAAATTTTTCATATTAATATTTCAGTCCATTAAATAAAGTGTACTGTAATTAATTAGATGCCAAATAGGGCACTAAGGATGAAGCATGTGATTTGCCTCCCTTTTTTACTATGACGAACCTAACCTCTGATCATCATCCGATACTCATACTTAATATTACTTAACTTCTACCACTTACTAGTTATAACCTCTTATAAATTCAGGCAATTTTTTTATTCCTTGCATGTACGTTAAAATGCTATATCATTTAGCTAGCATTATGTTTTCAACCATTTGTAAAATGTTGTAGCATTCTGACAGCATTCTGTTCTCAGCCATTTTTAAAATGTTGTAGCATTTTAACAGCATTCTGTTACATTAGTCATCTATATTCATAAAAACACTATCTCATTTTACACATAAAATTCAACAGCATTTTCAAAACACGTGATACATCCGCAACCCATTTGCCCACATTCCACTGCTACATCCTCTTTGCATGCCCAACAACAAGTTCAAGGAGCCGGTGCCTTACCCATGCTTCCTACAACACGAACAAACTTAACGAGCTTTTGCTCAGCAAGTATCAATAGGTCATAACGGATACAATAATTATGCATACCCATATATGCATTCATGACAATATCCTAATACATTCTTTACTACTAAAACGTATATGATTTATGTTCTTCTTCTTTCATTTCATACTTTGTTCAGCTTTCATTTCATTATAATCGATCATATTGTATTTTTACGTTCTGAATGACTTTCATTTTTGTGTTTTTCATTCTTTTCATTCTTCTTTGCAGATATTGTACCTTTATATGGAACGGTCTATGTGTTTCATTTTCTTGTCTTTTACTTCTTATGGACCATGTCCTGTTGTACCATAGCGCGCATAACCAGTGAGGAGTGGAGTAGCCAACCAATCTAACTCAGTCACGGTTTCATATCTTTCATAGTCTCATAATAACCTTTCCTTCGAAGGCTGGTACAAACAGGACGTTTAGTCTCTTACCGTTTATCAATTTTCTCATTGAAAAATCTTATGGCATTATTGAGCATTTTATCATGAGATTAACTTTTCACTAAAGTTTAACTTTTCATTTCTCTTAGTTTGATATCGACTTAACATCGATACATACTTTTTGCAGAATAAAGTTCTACGATTAGATAAGTCTTATAGATACATACTTAACATAGTATCTAACATTCACATTATATCTAACATTCAAAATTCTACTATATGCACAATTTTTGTGCAACATAGAAAAGTAAGCTTGTTCATGGTATAGCCATAGAAAAACTATTATACTTACCGAAGTTCTGCTAACAACGCGTCCTTTGTCTCCCTTGATGCACTCCGACTTCAATCGTTAATCGGCCGCATTGCATAAATTTTTCAATCGTTAGATTCAAAATCTAAGAAAAATAATTACATTGAAATTAACTTCGGAAATGTCTACAATCCTTATGATTCGTATTCAACCTCAAACCATTTCCTATCTCAAGGATTTGCACTAAAACCGTGCAAGTTACTCAACCATGGGCCTAGTTCTCAGTTTCAGTCTAAAAATGTGAATTCTCATTGTGTTCGGTTTCTAACCATCACCGATTATCGAAACATCTTTCTTTTCACACTTTAATCCCATATTCCTCTTGAAATCCAGTTTTAGTTCAAATTACTCAAACTAAATTTCTGTAGAGTTTCGCTTTCCTGTTTTCGTTTCCCGAGTTTTCAATAACTCGTTTTAATTTTGATTTTGGTACCTAGAGTCAAGATTCACATTCCTGACAATAGATTCCTACATAAAATCGAACAAAAACATATGTTCTTCATTTTCTAGGGTTTTCAAATTCCTTAGCGTAAATTTGAAAAATTTTGTCCAATAGTTTCAAAAATCACACGTTGAACTCCTATCACAGTCCTCGACAAAACCTCAGTTTCGTTTTTCAGTTTTACGGATTTTTTTTAGATGAGTTACTATTCATCTAAAAACAAAAACATGAAATTTCTCAAGAAAAATCTGAACTCTTATCTTGAAAAGTTGAGATTTTCTGCTAGAATGCCTCCAGTTGCGTTTCTACCAAACTAAACGGAAGAAATTCGGATGAAAACGAGTGATTCCTTGGATTTCCCCTTGTTTCCCTCTTTTTCTCTCTTGGTCGGCCTCACTTTGCAAAACAGAAGAAAAATGCTTCTAATTCTCTTCCTTCATGTTTTAAGACATAAATGAGTGTTTTAATAATATTTCTAATAATATCTCACATTACTTTCTAAATTAAGGAAATTACTTTAATTCCCTTAATTTAATTTTACTAATTCTACTTTAGTGTAACACTTAACTTGACTCGTTCTACGTTCCCCGCATTTTTCTTGTTGAGACCAAACTTTCCGCTTCTCAAAATTAGTCTCTTTCTGGTACTGATAATTCCACAACCAGTACAGGTTCTATACTACTTTTTTGGACTATCGAGCACCCTGGGTCAAATTTCTCATGTTCAACCCAATTCTCTTGGGTATCTCATTAGTCAATTTCTTTTTCTGGAATTTTCATTTTAATTGATTCATAATTGCCCAAAACGCATACCCTTACGGTACTCATTTTTTTAGCAGTTTCCCGCTTTAACTAACTCAGGAAAATTCTATTTCAGGAACTTTTGCTATTTTCCTTACTTCTAATATTTCTACTTTTTTTCTAACTGATTATTTGGTCACAAACTAAATATTTTAGTTTTTCATAACTAAAACGTATCCACTAAAATTTTTAACTTTTAACTGATATTTCACTATTCATAACTGATATTTATGAATTTTCTTTGTAAAAATATTCGTATTATAACTTTACACTTTTCAGGAGATTTTACCCCGTACATAAAGTTTTTACATAACATTTTCTTGATCAAACTGAAAATTCAACTACTTTCTGTTCCGGAAGAAATTATGATCAAATGTCAGACTGTCCAAATTAGACCTGAAATTTTTCTATTCGTTACATTTACCTATCAAGTTGATGTCCCTTTCTAATATTATCGTTCAACATACGTCCAACGATTGCACAGCCTAATCTTGATTGAAGATAAGATTCTTTGAAGACTTATAGTGGAAACTTAGAACTTTAGAGTTGATCTTATCTCATAGGGTCTAAAAAATTAATTTTCATCATCAAATACTTGAATACTTATATTACGTGATCTAATCTCATAGAGTCTGTTAGGCCCGTTTTTATCTTGATGTCACAGAAAACGTTACAACACTTTCCTGTAACACTGTTATAACGAAAGTTTTGATATTAAGCCAGTAAAACAGTAAAGCAGAAAACTAATGCAGAAACGTAAAGGACACCAAAAAAATGATATCGCAGTTCGGTGCGCACACCTACTCTGCAGGGCCACGCCCAGAGAATGATCAATCCACTAAGTTCAAAAGATTACAAAGGACCGAACGGTCTTACACACTCAACGACTCCCTCCTTGAAGATGTTGCCATTGCCTAGAACCTCCTTAGAAGACTTGATCAGCGAGCACCACTCGTCTTGATGGATTCCTCCCAAAACCAACGAAATCTTCTTCCGAAGAACCAATACACAATATGTTCTCACAATCCCTCACAATGCATCAAGTGATCTTTGGCCTGACAATCTCATTCTCACGTGGACAAATGAAACTTTTCTATTTTCAGCCCTATGTGTTCATTACATATTCTGCCCTCATCTTCACAAACCTTCATACCACTTTGTTTTTCATTCCACAATCAACAACACTCACCCACTGACAATCATCACCCCCAATCATAGTAAGGTCTCCTCAATTAACCACCAAATCAGGTCACAGCCCCATGACAGTAAAAAGATAATCAATCCCAATATTTTCCACAATTCTTTCCTTGGAAAAGCCAGCCATAATGCTCCAGAAAGTCCACTCTTGATTTTTAGCAACCAAGATCTTTGATTTGCAGCCAATAAACATGACAACCAAACTTTTTTTAAGAGGACTACCAATTTACAATGTCAACCAATCTTACAACTAAATTTGTCAAAAATAAGCCAACATAAAAATGCACTAACAGAGTCTATAAAATTAATTTTTCATCACATTGAAGCCTTGAAACTTTAGACGTGATCTAATCTCGTGGAGTTTATAAAATTAGTTTTTCATTCTCAGACACAAGAAAATTTGTTAGTGAAGACTTGAAACATTAGACATAGCTGTAGGTGAATATGATAGAAAAAATAACCATGAAAAGAGTATACGTAGCTTCCATGAAGCGTTGGTGCCGTAGGTTGAGAATGTGAAAACAAAAATCCTACATTATTAACTAGATATATGGAATTGAAAATAATTTTAAAAGCACAATCTTCAAAATAGAACACAAACTACGTATCAGAGCTAGATTCTAGATGAAAGATTATGCGTCTATATAATATCCACAAGAATGCCTCTCCAGAAATCTCTTTGATATCAAATATGCACATTCCTAATTAGTGTAATATCTGATGTACTTCTTTATATTCTTGTATCTTAATTTGTACTATGATAACTTCGTCATTAATGGAAGGCTATGGTGAAAAGTGAGAATTAATCCGTGTTTTTCTGTTTATTTTTATTTATTTATTTATTTTTCAATTTTCTGTTACACAGTAAAATATTAACATGGAGCCCACAGGCATTATTGCTGGTGCCTGTTTTGAAGTGGGCACCAAGTTGGGAAGACTTTCAAGGAGGACTTGGAACCTTTTGGTGTTAATAGATATAGATGGAAAAAAAAAGGACAAACAAAAACTGCTATATTTTTAGAAAACAAGAGAAAGCATATGTTATTCGTACGTGTGGGCGCGTACTTGGGAGAGTAAGAACTACTTAAACACATACTACGTGTGGGTGCGTACTTCGTAATTTAAAAAAAAAAATGCTTGAAGGCATTATTAGCACCCTTATTTAATAGAAAGTGGACTATATTTTACTTAGTTATTTCGTAACGACAAAGTTACAATTTTTCTTATAAGATAAGACCATAATTAAAAATTTTGAATCATTTTATGTCTAAAAATAAAAATTTCAAAGATGGAGTTGGGGTCCGTGCCCCCACTAAATACAATTTGGTTTCTCCACCCGCGATAGTTACCATAAAGAATGTCAATCCGTCCCACCAATTCAAGCAAGTTAACAATAGGAAATGTTTTTCTTTTTTTTTTTCCTTTTCCAGTAAGATGAGTTGGGGGTAGATAATCTCGTCCAATTGTCATCCCTAATTTTATTCAAGTAAATGTAGAATGAGATTCGCTAATATGTGCCAAGTAAATGTAGCAGGTTAGCAAATTTGTGTTTAAAGATTAATCACAATATAATAATGAAAATCAAACTCAGTTATTCTGAGGATAATATATATATATATATATATATATATATATATAACCATTACTTATACATGCTCATTCAACTATTGTTTCTAACTCTAAGGGTCGTACGCCTTGTAGACTTATTGTCATGAAGACTTGGAATTCTAGACGATCCTAATCACGTGGGGCGTATAAAATTAATTTTTGTCATCAAGTATAGAGAAGACTAATGGTGAAGACTTGGAAATTTAGACGAGAGCTATTTTAATAGGGTCCATAACATTAGTTTCTCATCATTAAATAGAAGAAGACTTGTAGTAAAGATATGGAACTTTAGACGTGATCATCTAATTTCGTGGGATCTATAAATTAATTTTTCCTCACAAAATACAAGAAGACTTATAGTGAGACATGAAACTTTAGATGTGATCTATTCACGTGGGGTCTATAAAACTAATTTTTCATCATTAAATACAAAAAGACTTATAGTGAAGACTTGGAGCTTTAGACGTGATCTAATCTCGTGGGGTCCGTAAAATTAAATTTTCATCATCAAATACATGAAGTCTTACAGTAAAGACTTCAAACTATAGATGCAATCTAATCTCGTAGGGATATTCATAAATATATGAAACTTTATAACAAGGAGACTTGGAACCTTACACTTGATTTAATCCCGGAGGTCTATAAATTAGTTTTTCATCACCAAAGACAATAAGACTTATAGTGAAGACTTCGAAAAGCAAAAGACAATAGAATTAGCAAATTAACTATCAAAAAAGAGACATTATCGCAGCTTCCATGAAGCTGTAGCACCGAAAATGAGATGAGTGAGAAGTCTTCACTACAATTCTACAAAAAATGTCATTTATTAAAAACAATAAAAAAAAGTCTACAAAATGGAGTTTCTAGCCATCTTCAGGCAAAAAATATAACAGTGAAGACTTGGAACTTTTCCTTCAAAATAAAATTACAAAAAGGACATGAAGTTTAAGTAAATATGATAGAAAAAAAAAAAAAAAACAAAGCCATCAAAAGAATACATTCGTCATAGCTTCCATGAAGCGTTGCTTATTGTAGCTGGTTTCATGGCCACGTTTGAGAGTGGGCAATTAAAACCAAATATGGGATTGAAAATAAATTTAAAAGGACTTGGGCTAGTATATATTAACCTTCAAAATAGAACCCCACCGATGTATGAGAGCTAGATTCCAGATGTAGTTATTTATAATATTGTATCTTTACGCTATGATGACTACATGATTAATGGAAGGCTATAATGGTGAAAAGTAAGAACTCCGTGTTTTCTTTTTTTCTTTTTTTACCTTTTTTTTTTTTTTTTTATTTTTCTATCACTCAATAAAATACTATGTTGGAAACCATGGAGCCCATAGCCCATGCATAGCTAGCGCTTTGGGAAGACTTTGAAGGAAGACTCTTAACTTTTGTGGTTATAGATATAGATAAAAATAAAAATAAAAAAAAAGGAATAAAATCATTCCAGTATCCTATATTATAACAAACGTCTCTTTAATATTTTATATTTTTAATAATATTAAAATGATGTCTTTATTTTTAAAGAAAAGTTCTTATTCAATACCTTGAGACTTATTTTTAGAATATAAGCACACTCCGAAAAGTAAAAACTACTTGAACTCATTCCTCATAAAGTAAAAAAAAAAATAATAATAATAATAATAATAAAAATTGGGAGCACCATTGGTACATAAGCATTACCACCACTAATATAAAGTGGGCCACGCCTGTGAACATCATTTGTAAGATCCATTTTTATTAATGAGTGGGGCTCGCATTACCGATACCTTGTAGTATAATTATCATAGTTTCATTTGTATAATGCACAAAAAAATGCATGGAAGACTCATTAAACTTGGCACGGTGGGTTATAATTAGCATCAATAAGTACTCATTTCCATCAATAAGTAATAATCAATAAAAGAATAATAACAACAATTGACCATTATAGCTAGTCGTAGAGAAAAAATTATATATAGTGGGGATACTATAAAAGAAATAATGACACTACTTTACTATATTTTTATTATTGAATTAAAGCACAGTTAAATCATTCTTGTAAGATGCTGACACAAAAATGTATTTCACTTATTCAATGTGGATACAGTTATATTTTCTTACAAGAGAAGACTATGTAATTAAAAATTATGTAACATTTTGTAGGTAAAAATTGAAATTTCAAAGACGGAGTTGGGACACATGCCCCCAGAATAGAGAATGTCAATCCCTCCCACCGAGTTAAACAAGGTAATATGGCCGGAATATTGAATTTTTTGTCTATTCATAGAAGTAAATGCTAAAGATGGTTAAAACAAGGTACAAATAAACAATGAAGAAAATCACTTTTAATTTTAAAATCCAACTTCATGACCCTTCGCTTTTAAAAATTCCAATGTTCATTAACCTTTTTCAATGTTCACAATTGATTCAAGTCACTCGGATGAAAAGTTTAGGATGAGAAAAAATTCAAACTTTTCTCTTACGATGGCAAGCGATTGAAGACTAAAACTTTCACTCAATGTGACATAAGAAGCTAGCAGATAAGAATGACTAAAATTGTAGAATATGGACGCGTAATCTATTTCACATCTTGATATAGAATCAGACATATGGGGTTAATTTTTGTCTTTGTTGTCGATTTTTACTCAAAACCAACTGCCTTTAACTGCTTTTTATCTATCTTAAGTCTACACAAGCTCGCAAACTCCCCTTGTTCAGTTTCTCACAAGTTCCAATCATATGAATGTCCTCGTAATCGAAATAACTACTAATGGACTGATTCTATTATTTAATTGCAGCTATCTTCCAATCCATATGTATAGCGCCATAATTTTGTCCTACCAAATGATTTTGATAGTCAAAAATATGTTTATGAGACCAAAATATTGGTAGCAAAAACATACCTTTTTGCTATTAACTATTGTTTTTAGCAAAAAATCTTGATGCCAAGACTTTTTGGTTTGGCACTGTGTTTTTTGCTACTAAATGATTTAGTAACCTAAAATTTACTTTTGAGACTAAAATATTGTTGACTATGGCTTTAATCAAGACCTCGAAAGTAAATGAGTTCCAAGTCTAAAAACATAATATCAAGAAGTACCCCACCTCTTATATATCAATGAGTTCCAAGTCTCCACTACAATTCTACAAAAATAGTCTTCAAAATGGCCATTCTGGCCATCTCCAGGCAGAAGGACATGTAACTTTAGGTGAATATGATAGAAAAAATAGCCATGAAAAGAGAACACAAACTACATATCAAAGCTAGATTCTAGATGAAAGATTATGCGTTTATATAATATCCACAAGAATATCTCTCCAGAAATCTCTTTGATATCAAATGCACATTCCTAATTAGTGTAATATCTGATGTACTTCTTTATGTTCTTGTATCTTAATTTGTACTACGATAACTTCGTCATTAATGGAAGGCTATGGTGAAAAGTGAGAATTAAACCATGTTGAAAAATCTCTTATTTATTTTTATTTTTAATTAGTGTGAGATTATGCGTTGCTAATACGTTGTCGTAAATTTCTCGTGATATGATCCATTTTTACGACGACATTCAAATTGTCGTCGCAAAAAAAACCAAAATTATTTTTTTATATTTTTTAAAAAATGGCAATTAATTAATTTTTAATATTTTTCATTAAATATTATTATTTTACATGCTGAATAGAATTTATTAAGATACATTAAAAGTGAAATATAAATATATATTAAAAAATTAAATCTAAATAAATTTATAAAATATATTATGAATACTACATGAAGTGCATATATAATGTTCAAAAACATATAAAAGTCTAAATAAAGTGAAAAATAAAAAGTACATATAACGGAACTAATCGTCTAAGTTTGCAACATCGCCAGCATCTGAATCATCATTAGCACTGTCATCATCTGAAGTAGGTAGAGAAGCGTCTAGGTCAACTGGTTCTGCACGATTAATCATAGGTAATTGGATGTTGGGCTGCAATTTAGCCATCAACTCTAACACCTTCACATGATTCTCATAAATTTTAACTTGTTGCTGGTACGATTTCTCTAAATAATGACTCATACGTGGGAGCCCGTGGTAGGGAAAAAGGTTATAGTGGGGATGCTATAAAAGAAATAATTATTGTATTTTATTTTTATTGCCTAGTGAAAGAATAATTAAAACTTTCTTGTAATGTGATGGCACAAAAATATATTTTACTTATTTATTTCGTAAGGACAAAGTTACAATTTTTCTTAAACATAAGACCATATTTAAAAATTTTGAATCATTTTATTCTAAAAATCAAAATTTCAAAGATGGAGTTGGGGTCTGTGCCCCCACTAAATACAATGTGGCTTCTCCACCCGCGATAGTTAGCATAGAGAATTGTTGGGAATAGTGTCCTGAAAGCATGAGATGTAAAAGGATATTTATTATTTATTTAATAAAATAGTTTATTCATCATTTTATGTGCATATATTTATGAATATTTTATGAATATCAAATAAAATTCCTTGATTATTTATGTAACCTTAAACATGGTATATAAGTGTTATATACAAGAGAATAATGTTTAAGGATAATAATCAAAAGCAACTGTTCATAATGAATTTAATTAAAGTTCGGAATCTTTAATTAAAACACTATTAATACATGTCATTCCCATTTAGAATGGAACGGTGTTATCCGCACTCTTAATATGGCGAGATATTGAATGAGTGTATTTCACATAATGAGATTATGTGGAACATGGACGCAGACACAATATGAATTTCTAATAATTTCCGTTAAGCATAGAAATTCTAATTGAGTCTACTGATGGTCATATATAGAATGATCTTAATCCTGAGTTCTTAACAAACTCCTATTTATGGATTTATGTCTTTTGATTTACTCGGTACGGATTCCGAGACCCTGAATCCTATTCCTTGTCTTTTGGAGACATAATGAAATAGGTAGCTGGGAATGTTATTATACAAGATGGAATCCATTCCTTCTTGAGAAAGAAGCAGATAAATAATTCTCTTGAGTGTTGATTCGGTACTTGGATTAGTAAGAGCGCTCTGGTTCATGAATGTGTTTTATGAATCACTATCCATTAGAGAATCAATGGTACTCAAGGATAAAGATGTAATTAGAGAGGTTAACGGATTCTACCTGACTCTAATTATGAATTATTTATGGAGGATCGATCTATATGCAATGACTATATCAAATGGACACTTCACAGTTTAGAAGTAATTAATGTCTATAATTCCGAGAGTGCAATTCCAAGTTTATAGTGGAGTAACTATTGGAATTAATAGAATTAATTAATTAATTAAAGTGTTTAATTAATTATTAATTTTATTGGAGCTCAGAATTATAGGTCCATTAGTCCCCGCGTCGTCCTTGTAATTCTACCAGACACAAAGGGCAAAATGAGAATTTTAGAATTACGGAATTCTAAAATTAAATACTCGAAGCATAATTAATTGAGAATTAATTATTATTTAAATAATGAGATTATTTAAATTTGAATTTGAACATATCTAGATTTATCCATTTAAACTTATTTGATCAGTTGTTTAATTTAGAATTCAAATTAATTTAAGTTTGACTTAAATTCGAATTTGAATCTGAATTAAAATTGGACTACTGGATAATGGATAAAATATCTTCCTTCCCTATCTTATTTAGGTGCCACACACAAAGGGATAAATCCCTAGGGTGGCCAGCCATTAAGAGGATAAGGGGAAGGGATTTTTTGTTCAAAATTCAAAATTGGAGATAAGGATTTGATCCTATTTTGAAGTTTGAGTTCTACTCTTTAAATATGAGATAGATAGAAAATTGTAACAACAATTTTTGACATATTTTCAGCCCTAAAGAAGGTGTGGCCTAAATTCTCATATAGGGAAAAGAGTGAAAAATATTTTTTCTCCAAAAATTCCACATCGTGCATGCGTTGGTGTTTGTGGAAATTCGAGTGTTTAAGAAACCGTTTTGTCTCACGTGTGCCGACACACACGTCTACGTGGAATCAAGGAATTGACGTGGAAGACTTTGGTGTTCTAAACACAAAGCTTGGAGCTAGGACTGTTCGTGGTCAAAGAAAATCAAGATATCATCCGAGTCAGCTACAAGGTATTTTTTCGGTTGATCCTTGAATCTTATAAATTAATGAGATTAATTTATTGGTGCATAAATTAATATAATCTATAGAGTATCTCAAAAGTTTTATGAAAATTTTTGTTATACACGATCCACTATTCCACTGCGTTTCCGCCGCCGAATTCAATTCGACAACCAACAAGAATGTCAATCCGTCCCACCAATTCAATCTAATTAACGTGACAGGAATAGGAAATGTTTTTTTTTTCCCCCTTTTCTAGTAAGATGAGTTGGGGGGGTAGATAATCTTGACCAATTGTCATCTCTAATTTTATTCAAGTAAATGTAGAACGAGATTCGCTAATATGTGCCAAGTAAATGCAGCATGAGGGTTAGCAAATTTGTGTTTAAAGATTAATCACAATATTATGATGAAAATCAAACTCAGTTACTCTGAGGATAAAATATATAGTACGTTACTACTAAGGAAAGATCAATTAATATACAACCATTACTTATATATGCTCATTCAACTATTGTTTCTAACTCTAAGTGTAGTACGCCTTGTAGACTTATTGTCATGAAGAGTTGTAATCACGTGGGGTCTATAAAATTAATTTTTATCATCAAATATAGAGAAGACTAATAGTGAAGACTTGGAACTTTAGACGTGACCTATTCTCGTGGGATCCATAACATTAGTTTTCATCATCAAATACAAGAAGACATATAGTAAAGACAAGAAGCTTTAGCGTGAATATTTAACCTCGTGGGATCCATAAATTAATTTTTCATCACCAAATACAAGAGCTCTTATAGTGATCTATTCTCGTGGGGTCCATAAAACTAAGTTTTCATCATTAGATACAAGAAGCCTTATAGTGAAACTTGGAACTTTAGACGTGATCTATTCTCGTGGGGTCCATAAAAGTAATTTTTCATCATCAAATACAAGAAGACTTATAGTGAAGATTTGGAGCTTTAGACATGATCTAATCTCGTGGGGTCCATAGAATTAATTTTTCTTAATCAAATACATGAAAAATTATAGTAAAGAGACTTGGAACTTTACACTTGATCTAATCCCGGGGGTCTATAAAATTAGTTTTTCATCACAAAATATAATAAGACTTATAGTGAAGACTTGGAAAAGTAAAGACAATAGAATTAGCAAATTAACTATCAAAAAAGAGACATTTATTGCCCCGAGAATAATAATTTTTAAAACAATTAAACAAGGTAATATGGCAGGAATAGAGAATGTCAATCCCTCCCACCAATTTAAACAAGGTAACATGACAGGAATAATGAATTTTTTGTCTATTCATAGAAGTAAATGCTAAAGATGGTTAAAACAAGATACAAATAAATAATGAAGAAAATCACTTTTAATTTTAAAATCCAACTTCATGACCCTTCACTTTTAAAAATTCCAATGTTTATTAACCTCTTCCAATGTTCACAATTGATTCACGTCACTCGGATGAAAAGTTTAGGATGAGAAAACAAGCGATCGAAGACTAAAACTTTCACTCAATGTGACATGAGAAGCTAGCAGATAAGAATGAGTAAAATCGAAAGGAAACGGCATTTTCACATTTATTTATATTCAGAATCCAGACAAACTATTTTTTGTTTTTTTGCTTTTTTGAAGATTCATCTATACACTAGTAGAAAATGATTGATATGTTGTCTATTACGATTTCAACGGATTTTGTGCGTATAAGACTAAAACTTATAGTGAAGACATTTATGGCAGAATTAGGAAATTAAGTATCAAAAAAGAGACATTTATGGCAGCTTCCATGAAGCTACAGCAGCGAAAATGAGATGAGCAAGAAGTCTTCACTACAATTCTACAAAAATGACATTTATTAAAAAATGAAAATAAAAAAGTCTACAAAATGGAGTTTCTGGACATCTTCGGGCAAAGACTATAACAGTGAAGACTTGGAACTATTCCTTCAAAATTAAATTTCAAAATGGACAGGGAACTGTAAGTGAATATGATAGAAAAAATAAACATCAAAAGAGTGCATTCGTATCCACGGTTGAGAATGCGCAAACAAAAATTCTACATTAATAACAAATTTATTCCGGTTGAGAGCCAGATTCCGGTTGTAGTTATTTATAATCTTGACAATCTAGTATCTTTACACTATGATGACTACATGATTAATGGAAGGCTATAATGGTGAAAAGTAAGAACTCCGCGTTTTCTTTTTTTCTTTTTTTACCTTTTTTTTTTCAATTTTTTATCACCCAATAAATACTATGTTGGAGACCATGGAGGCCACAGGCCATGAATAACTAGCGCTTTGGGAAGACTTTGAAGGAAGACTCATAACTTTTGTGGTTGTAGATATAGATTAGAAAAAAAGGGATAAAATCATTCCAGTATCTTATATTATAACAAACGTCTCTTTAATATTTTATATTTTTAATAATATTAATATGATATTTTTATCTTTAAAGAAAAGTTCTAATTCAATACCTTAATATGATATAAAATATCCATTAGTACACAAGCACAATTGGAAAAGTAAAAACTACTTGAACTCATACCTCATCATAAATTAAAACTAAAAACAAAAACAAAAAACAAAAAAAAAAAAGAAACAGAGAGCATCATTGGAACATCAGTATTACCACCATTAATATAAGTTGGACCACGCCTGTAAGAATCATACTGCAAGATTCACTTTTTATTACTGAGTGGTACTCACATTACCGATGCCTTGTAGTATTATTATCCTTGTTTCATTCGTATAATGTAGAAAAATATGCATAGAAGACTCACTAAACTTGTCACGATGGGTTATAATTAGCATTAATAGGGACTCATTTCCATCAATAAGTAATAATTACTAAAAGAATAATAACAAGAACTAACCATTATAGCCAGTCGTAGAGAGAAAAATATAGTGGGAGTACTATAAAAGAAATAAAGATATTACTTTACTATTTTTTTTATTATCGAGCTAATGCGCAGTTAAATCTTGCTTGTAAAATGATGACACAAAAATGTATTTCACTTATCCAGTGAGGACACAGCTTAGAAGACCATATAATTAAAAATTATGAAACATTTTATGGGTAAAAATTGAAATTTCAAAAATGGAGTTGGGGCACGTGCTACCAGAATGTAATTAATATGGCTTCTCCATCGCGATAGCAAGATTACAGAATATCAATCCCTCCCACCAATTTAAACAAGGTAATATGACAGGAATAATAAATTTTTTTTTTCCCTTTCTTGTGTGACTAGTTGGCGAGAAGACAATCTCGTCCCATTGTGATCCCTAATTTCCCAAGTAAATATAGCACGTGACTTGCTAATATTTGTATGAAGATTAACAGATTATGATGGAAATCAAACTTACTTACTTTGAGGATATAATATAGAGTACATTACAACAAAAGAAAAGACATGGACCTATAGCAGGATCATACGCCTCATATTACAGTACATTACTTTAAATAAACTTACTTAAACGTGCTCTCATTCAGCTATAGTTTCTAACTCTAGGGTCATACGCCTTGCAGGATTTGTTTGTGACACTGGACCTATTGCAGTAAAAGGACTAGGCGGCATGGTTAATTCCTCTTCTCCTTCCAACATTTGAAGCACATCTTTCATTGTAGGACGACCCATTGGATGCCACTGGATGCACCAAAGTCCTACAATTGCAAGTTTCTTTGCAATTTTAGCATTTCCTCTTCCCTGATCAAGTTATATCCGGTGATCCTCTCCATTTTCTAAAATATTATAGATCCATTCTGGATAGTAAATTTCATATACATTCTCATTATTCACATTAGTATTCTTCCTCCCTCCAACGATTTCAAGTAACAACATTCCGAAGCTACAAACATCCAACTTATAGGACACATTTGACGACCCTAACTTTTGGTCATCATCTTATGCTCATACTTACCATTTCTTAACCTCTATGACGACCCTTATTATAACTTCTTAAAATTTCAGGCCATATTTTTTTTTTCATTCATACCATGTACGTTAAAATGTTGTAGTATTCTGACAACATTCTATTACATTAGTCATCAAAATACTTAAAACACTATTTTATTTTACATATAAAGTTCAGCAGCGTTTTCAAAACACGTGATGCATCCACAACCCACTTGCCCACATTTCGCTGCTACACCCTCTCTGCATGCCCATCATCAAGTTTTAGGGAGCCGGTGCTTTACCTGTGCTTCCTACAACATGAACAAACTTAATGAGCTTTCGCTCAGCAAGTATCAATAGGTCATAACAGATGCAATAATTATGCATACCTATATATGCATTCATATCATATAGCCTAGTACAGAATTCTCAACGACTTTCATTCTATATTTCTCATTCTTTTCATTCTTGTTTACGGATACCATACTGTTATATGGAATGGTTTCCGTGTTTCATTTTCTTGTCTTTTACTTCTTATGGGCCCTGTCCTGTTGTACCATAGCGCGCATAACCAGTGAGGAGTGGGGTAGCTAACCAATCCAACTCAGTCACGGTTTCATATCTTTCATAGTCTCATAATACCCTTTCCTTCGAAGGCTGGTACAAATAGGACGTTTAGTCTCTTACCGTTTATCAATTTTCTCATTGAAACGGTAACTGTAGTTAAATCTTATGAATTTGTGCATTATTGAGCATTTTATCATGAGATTAACTTTTTGTTAAAGTTTAACCTTTCATTTCTCTTAGTTTGATCTCGACTTAACATCGATACATACTTTTTGCATAATAAAGTTCTACGATTACATAAGTCTTGTAGATACTTACCTAACATAGTATCTAGCATTCACATTGTATCTATCATTCAAAATTCTACTATATGCACAATCTTTGTGCAACATAAAAAAGCAAGCATGTTCCTGATATAGCAATAGAAAAACTATTGTACTTACCAAAGTTTCGCTAACGACGCGTCCTTTGTTTCCCTTGACGCTTTCCAACTTCAACCGTTAATTGGCCCTATTGCATAAATTTTTTTGATCGTTAGATTCAGAATCTAAGATCAATAATTACTTTGAAATTTACTTCGGAAATGTCCACAATCCTTATGTTTGGTATTCAATCTCAAACTATTTCCTATCTCAAGGATTTGCACTAAAATCGTGTAAATTACTCAGTCATGGGCCTAATTTTCAATTTTGGTCTAAAACTGTGAATTCTCATTGTGTTCAGTTTCTAACCATCACCGATTATCGAAACATCTTTCTTTTCACACTTTAATCCCATATTCCTCTTGAAATCCAGTTTTAGTTCAAATTACTCAAACTAAATTTCGGCAGAGTTTCACCTTATTTTTCTCGTTTCCCGAGTTTTTAATAACTCGTTCTACTTCTGATTCTAGTACCTGAAGTCAAGATTCACATTCCTGAACACATATTCCAACATAAAATTGAACAAAACATATGTTCTTTCTTAATCTAGGCTCACGGATTTTCGATAGAAATCCACCAAAACTTTATTCAATTGTCTTAACACTTACACCGTTAAACTCTTATTACAATACTCTACAGAACCTCAGTTTCAATTTTCACTTTAACGGAAGTTTTTCTGAGATGGGTTACTATTCATCTAAATCTAGAAAATATAGAATTCTCACGAAAACTCTGAAATCTTACCTCCAGAAGTTGAGGTTTTTCTGCTAGAACGCCTCAGGTTACGTTTCTACCGGATTGAATAGAAGAAATTTCAGTGAAACTGCTTGATTTTCACAACTCTCTGTCTTTTTTTTTTACGAATCACACTGTCTGCTTTTTTTTTTCTTTCTTCATAACTCTCTGCTTTTTTTTTCTAAAGCTTTCCTCTGTTATGCTTCACGTTGGCATTAGTAAGTTTATGTATTGTTTTTTTACAACTTGAGTCATCAAGCTTAACGTGAGTCATCCTCCAGCCAAGCGTACATAATGACAGGTGGTGTTGTTGGTATATATCCACCTCCACCTCACCGTAACAACAATTCTTTTTACTTTCTACTTTTTTTTTAAACTAACGTACATGGAAAGGATTTTATATATATATATATATATATAACTTGGTTTTTCTCCTTTTCTTCTTAGTCGGCCACACGCAAATAAAACAAAGTGGCTTCTAATTCCTTCACTTCACGTTCTTAAGGCATAAATGAATATAATAATAATATTTCTTAAGAAACGTACTTAAAAATAATTATATATAATATATATATATATACCTATACTATAACTTTACATATTTCGGGAAATTTTACCCCGTACATAAAGTTTTTACATAACTTTTTCTTGATTACATCAAAATTCTACTACTTACTATTCCGGAAAGAATTTCGGTCAAATACTGACTGTTTGGATTAGACCTAAATTTTTCCCGGTCATTACATTCACCCCTTCTTAAGAAATTTTCGTCCCAAAAATCAGAACAAATGGGGGTATTTTCTTCTCATCTCATCTTCACGTTTCCATTTTGCTTCTTCCACTTTTTGATTTCTCCACAGTATCTTTACAAGTGGAATACTTCGATTACGAAGACGCTTATCTTCTCGTGCAAGTATTTGCACTGGTTGTTCCTCATAAGTCATGTCCTCGTGAATCTGTATCGGTTCATGTTTTTACATAACTTATACAATTGCTTCTCCCTAGTTTCATACCAATGAATGGGAGATCTACACTTTCTTCCATACAAAGCTTCATATGGTGGCATACCGATTGAAGCTTGATAACTGTTGTTATACGAGAATTCAATCAATGACAGTTTCTTATTCCATGCTCCCTTAAAATCCATCACACATGCCCTAAGCATATCTTCTAAAGTTTGGATGGTACGTTCTGATTGTCCATCAGTCTGAGGATGAAAAGTTGTGCTAAATTTTAATTCTGAGCCCATGGCTTCTTGTACACTCTTCCAAAACATGGAGGTAAAGCGGCTATCTCGATCTGAGACAATGGATAAAGGTATTCCATGCAGTCTAACTATGTTGGTGACGTATAACTCTGCTAACTTTCCAAGGGTATACGTCACTTTTATGGGTACAAAATGGGCAGATTTAGTCAATCTATCAACAATTACCTAGATTGCATCATAACCTTCATTTGTTTTGGGTAGTCCTACCACAAAATCCATAGTTATATGCTCCCACTTCCATTCCGGAATATCTAACGGTTGCAGCTCTCCAGCTGGATGTTTATGCTCTGCTTTAACCTTTTGACATGTTAAACAACGACTAACGTAGTCTACGATGTCATTTTTCATATATCTCCACCAAAAGTGTTGTTTTAGATCTTGAAACATGTTAGTCGCTCCTGGATGTATCGAATAAGGGGTACTATGAGCTTCAGAAAGAATTTGACTCTTAAGATCTTTATCTTTTGGAACACAAATTCTTCCTCGAAACATAAGTATTCCCTTATCAGAGACTTTGAATTCTGTCTCTTTTCCTTCTTCAGCTTCTTTCCAATATTTGTCAAGAGTAGAATCTTGACGTTGAGCCGTTGCCATCTTGTCAAAAATAGATGGTTGTATCCGCAGAGTGGCTAATTTACCTATAATTAGCTCTAACCCTAACGAATAAATATCCTTCTGTAAAGGTGTTGGAAATCTATCCATTGACATATGACTTAATTCGGTAGTCTTACAACTTAAAGCATCAGCTACCCTATTGGCTTTTCCAGGGTGATAAAGGATTTCACAATCATAATCCTTTACTAACTCCAACCATCTGCGTTGCCTCATATTAAGTTCTTTCTGTGTAAAGAAATACTTGAGGCTTTTGTGATCAGTGAAAATCTGACATTGTGCACCGTATAAATAATGCCTCCATATCTTTAAAGCAAAAACTACTGCTGCTAATTCAAGATCATGAGTAGGATAGTTTCTCTCATGAGTTTTCAATTGTCTAGACGCATACGCACTTACCATTCCATTTTGCATCAATACCGCTCCCAGCCCTAGTTTGGAAGCATCACTGTATACGTCAAACTTTTCTCCTTCCTTTGGAATAGTAAGGATTGGTGCAATAGTTAGCTTTTGTTTCAATTCTTGAAAACTTTCTTCACACTTCTCAGTCCATTCGTACTTCTTTTCTTTTCGTGTGAGGGTAGTGAGTGGTGCAGCTAGTTTTGCAAAACCCTCTACAAATCTTCTATAATACCCAGCCAAACCTAAGAAACTACGAATCTCTGTTACGTTTCTTGGTGTGGACCAGTTAGTAACAGCTTCAATCTTTGCTGGATCCACCGAGATTCCATCCTTCGAGACTACATGTCCTAAGAAATGAACTTTATTGAGCCAAAATTCACACTTGGAGAATTTAGCATATAGCTGATATCTTTTCAGTGTTTGAAGAATAGTTCTCAAGTACTCTTCATGTTCCTTATTATTCTTTGAATAAATTAGTATGTCATCGATAAAAACGATAACAAATTTATCCAAATATTCCTTGAAAACACGATTCATCAAATCCATAAAAGCTGCTGGGGCATTAGTTAGTCCAAACGGCATCACAAGAAACTCATAGTGTCCATAACGCGTTCTGAAGGCCGTCTTAGATACATCTTGCTCCTTAATCTTCAATTGGTGGTATCCAGATCGCAAATCAATCTTTAAAAATATCGCCGCCCCTTTTAGTTGGTCAAATAAGTCATCGATCCTGGGCAGAGGATATTTATTCTTTATCGTGACCTTATTGAGCTCACGATAGTCAATACACATTCTTAATGTGTCATCTTTCTTTTTTACAAACAATATAGGGGCTCCCCAAGGTGAATAACTTGGTCGGATAAATCCTTTGTCCATTAATTCTTGCAGTTGTATTTTTAATTCCTTAAGTTCTGCTGGAGCCATCCTATAAGGAGCCTTAGAAATTGGTGCCGTTCCAGGTAAAAGTTCGATTTCAAATGAAATCTCACGTTCTGGTGGCAATCCTGGCAATTCTTCCGAAAAAACTTCCAGAAAATCCTGCCTATCAGCACATCTTTTGGTTGCAACTTATCAGTTTTAGTCGTATCCACAACATGAACTAGATATCCTTGGCAACCACTTGAAAGTAATTTCTTTGCTTCCATTGCATTAATTACTCGTCTGGGGGTATGTTTAGAGCGATCAACGTACTCAAAAGTTTCTTCCCCATCGGGTCAGAAAATCACCTTCCTATTACGACAATCGATAGTAGCTTGATATTTTCCTAAGAAATCCTTCCTAGGATGACGTCGTAGTCGATTATCTTTAATACGACTAGATTTGTGTATAGCTCCCTGTTAGCTATGATTATTGGTACATGCTCTAACCTAAATTCTGACAATAAAATTTCCCCGGATGGCAGGGTAGTCCTAAATGTCTGACCAATTCTATTCATAGCATAATTTAATTTCTCAGCAAATCCATATGATGCAAACGAATGTGATGCACCGGAATCAAATAATGCGTATACTAAGTGTTGAGCAATAGTAAGCTGACCTATCACGACTCTTGACGTACCAGCTTCTGCATCATTTTTCGTGTATGCCAACAACCTAGCATTGATTTGCGACGAGACTTCTATTCCATCTTGCTGAGGTTGCATTTCCTCAACTCTTATCTGCATCGCATTTTCCTAGTTAGTAGGCTGTCTATTTGAATTCTGAGGACAATTCCAGGAATAATGACCCTCTTTGCCACATGTATAGCAACTGTTTGTTCCATAACGGCATACACCCGAATGTTTCTTTCCGCACTTAGAGCACTCAACTATATTTGTGTGGCGATCTTGCCTCTGTTGCAGATTTTGGGAATTAAGGTTTCGATTTCCACCAAAATTTCTCTTCCTCTTATTCGGGTTCTGGTTATTTTGTGGTCGACTCTGCAGAGGTCGATTTCCTTGACTAGTTCTGTTAGCTTGGTTACTCTGACCAGGGTGATTATTCTTTTGATTCCCCTTTTGGGTTTGCTTTGCTTGGGCTTGTTCCTTTTTCTTGGCATCCCAGAATTTGGTTCTCTCTTCTTTAGCTTGGGCTAGGTGATATTCTGCTCGGATTGCTCTACCAACACAACCCGCCACTGTTGTGGGTGGTCTTTCCCCACTGTCTACTACTGTAGCTATTTCGGGGCGAAACTTCACTAACATTCGTCGCATCCTTTCCATTTCTGTTGGCACTAGCTGAGGGCATAACCTTGCCAATCGATCGAACTTACGACAAGCCTCCATAACAGTCATATCACCTTGCTTCAAATTATTGAATTCATTTTGTTGAGCTCGGAGACCTACAGTATCATAGTACTTAGCATTGAATTCCCCTAAGAATTCATTCCAAGTCATCATTGCTACATTCCTTCTTATTACCACTGTCTCCCACCAGTAGCGGGCATCTTTTTTTAACACATACGAAGCACAGAGAACTTTTTCTTGCTCCGTTAGATTCATGAAATCCAGAATCGTTTGGAGTGAAGTTAACCACTCCTCAGCTTCTAGTGGGTCAGTGGAACCTTCAAATTCTGGTGGCTTCATCCTATGAAACCGTACATATAATGGTTCGTGATTAGCAATTGGCATAGCTTATGGCACCATTTCTGGCATCGCCGCAGGCTCTGGTTGCGGTGCCGGTTGAACAGGTGGCGCTCTTCTTCGCTCTTGTTCCTGGTCTCTTTGCTCTAACTGTGCCCGTAAATTTCTATTTTCATTCTCTTGAGCCTCAAGTCTGGCTCGTAAATTAGCTATGGTGGCAGCTAAACCCCCTCCTAGTTCCTGGACCAATCGTTCCCTACGTGGACGAACCATGTTTTCGTGTGTCTACATAAGAAGAATAATGGTAAACATAGTTAACTTTCCGGATATGTGTGTATGTATGAATCTAAATAAATCTTAACATCATTTCATAACATAAAGTTGTTTTAAAAATAATACAACTTCTATTAAATGTGGTGGCATTCTGGCAGTATTTTAATCAAACTTATCATTTTTTAAAAAAAAAATGCATTCCTAGGTAACAACATTTTTTTATATTAGATTCATTTGTATACCTGTATACACATACATACACATATCCGCTCAAACATACATATACATTCATCATTCATTACTTACACAAGACAAGTATGATTATCTTATACATTCACAGTACATTTTTTTTTTTTACATTGCCAAAATGTAACATTATCATCAAAACATTACATCATATTGTACATTAGCTTAATTCCCAGTGGCCTCCCAAAAATCCTCCACCAGATCTTCTTCCTCACTTGTATTTGCGATGTTTTGGGAATCCACATTTGCTTGTCCCTGTTGTTGGGGTGATGATGTTGTTCCAATTTCTACTCCAACATCCATTGATCTATTTCTACGTAGGTATTCTCTCTGCCTACGTTCAAACTCCATTTGACGCTCACTAACGCGTCGTTCCTACTCCTCTCGTTCTATAGCCAAAGTTTCTTCTAATTTTGTTACTTCCTCTACAAACTGGGTGAGGGTATATGTAACTTCCCATCGTGGAAATACCATAGTTTGTAACTCTTCTGTTAACCCTCTCCATAATATGAAACATGCATCCTGTTCTTTTAACTGAATAGTGGGATCAGTCATAATCTCACTAAAGAACCAATCAGCGTAGATTGCCACAGTATCATAAGGTCGCATCTTAAATTTATCGACCTTGTGTATATACTTCTCCATTTTTTAAATTCGGTCTCCCCAGTATGTGGTTGAGCCTGTGAGGTAGAGGCAACCTCTGGTGCCATCCTTACAGGTACCTCTCTCGGTGGAAATTGAGCTAGCAGTAAACTACAAAAATTGCCCCATGGCACCTCATGCACATTCCTTGTTTCCACCGCACCTCTCCAAAACTGTCTAGCGTCAGACTCTAATAGGCCGGCGGCTAGAATCACCCAATCACTCTCATCAATATCACAGGCTACCATCAAATATTCAATTCGGTGTAGCCAGTCCTGTAATTTGGTTGGGTGAGCCTGACCATCATACACAGGTGGATTACACTGATAAAGTGCAAAAGCAGCTCTTGCGGCGACCCTAGATCCTATTGGGTCTCTAATCATTGCTACTTGCACTTCCCTATCAATCGGGGGTGGCTCAACTACTCTAATAGGCTGTAACGGTTGTAGAGGTACCTCTATAGGAATAGATTCCACTTCTTCTACTGAAGGTAGACTATGTGGACGTTTTCTCCATCCTAGACCCCGGATACTTCTTCTATGCACCCCTCTGGGTATCATCCGAGTTCGCCTTGTTCGAACCATATCGTATATCCTATAAGGACAAAATTCACACATTGAATTCTAAATTCAAAAGAATGAATAACTTACTTAGACAATGTAGAGTCAGATGCTCAGCAAAATGTGGGTGGGTGGCAGAACCGTCGCTCTGATACCAACTGTGACGACCCTAACTTTTGGTCATCATCTTATGCTCATACTTACCATTTCTTAACCTCTATGACGACCCTTATTATAACTTCTTAAAATTTCAGGCCATATTTTTTTTTTCATTCTTACCATGTACGTTAAAATGTTGTAGTATTCTGACAACATTCTATTACATTAGTCATCAAAATACTTAAAACACTATTTTATTTTACATATAAAGTTCAGCAGCGTTTTCAAAACACGTGATGCATCCACAACCCACTTGCCCACATTTCGCTGCTACACCCTCTCTGCATGCCCAGCATCAAGTTTTAGGGAGTCGGTGCTTTACCTGTGCTTCCTACAACATGAACAAACTTAATGAGCTTTCGCTCAGCAAGTATCAATAGGTCATAACAGATGCAATAATTATGCATACCCATATATGCATTCATATCATATAGCCTAGTACAGAATTCTCAACGACTTTTATTCTGTATTTTTCATTCTTTTCATTCTTGTTTACGGATACCATACTGTTATATGGAATGGTTTCCGTGTTTCATTTTCTTGTCTTTTACTTCTTAGGGCCCTGTCCTGTTGTACCATAGCGCGCATAACCAGTGAGGAGTGGGGTAGCTAACCAATCCAACTCAGTCACGGTTTCATATCTTTCATAGTCTCATAATAACCTTTCCTTCGAAGGCTGGTACAAATAGGACGTTTAGTCTCTTACCGTTTATCAATTTTCTCATTGAAACGGTAACTTTAGTTAAATCTTATGAATTTGTACATTTTTGAGCATTTTATCATGAGATTAACTTTTCGTTAAAGTTTAACCTTTCATTTCTCTTAGTTTGATCTCGACTTAACATCGATACATACTTTTTGCATAATAAAGTTCTACGATTACATAAGTCTTGTAGATACTTACCTAACATAGTATCTAGCATTCACATTGTATCTAACATTCAAAATTCTACTATATGCACAATTTTTGTGCAACATAGAAAAGCAAGCTTGTTCATGATATAGCCATAGAAAAACTATTGTACTTACCAAAGTTTCACTAACGACGCGTCCTTTGTCTCCCTTGACGCTTTCCAACTTCAACCGTTAATCGGCCCTATTGCATAAATTTTTCGATCGTTAGATTCAGAATCTAAGATCAATAATTACTTTGAAATTTACTTCGGAAAGGTCTACAATCCTTATGTTTGGTATTCAACCTCAAACTATTTCCTATCTCAAGGATTTGCACTAAAATCGTGCAAATTACTCAGTCATAGGCCTAATTTTCAATTTTGGTCTAAAACTTTGAATTCTCGTTCTTTTCGGTTTCTAACCATCACCGATTATCGAAACATCTTTCTTTTCACACTTTAATCCCATATTCCTCTTGAAATCCAGTTTTAGTTCAAATTACTCAAACTAAATTTCGGTAGAGTTTCGCCTTATTTTTCTCGTTTCCCGAGTTTTTAATAACTCGTTCTACTTCCGTTTTTGGTACCTGGAGTAAAGATTCACATTCCTGAACACAGATTCCAACATAAAATTGAACAAAACATATGTTCTTTCTTAATCTAGGCTCACGGATTTTCGATAGAAATCCACCAAAACTTTATTCAATTGTCTTAACACTTACACCGTTAGACTCTTATTACGATACTCTACAAAACCTCAGTTCCAATTTTCACTTTAACGGAAGTTTTTCTGAGATGGGTTACTATTCATCTAAATCAAGAAAATATAGAATTCTCACGAAAACTCTGAAATCTTACCTCCAGAAGTTGGGGTTTTTCCGCTAGAACTCCTTAGGTTACATTTCTACCGGATTGAATGGAAGAAATTTCAGTGAAACTGCTTGATTTTCACAACTCTCTGTCTTTTTTTTACGAATCACACTCTCTGCTTTTTTTTTTTCTTTCTTCGTAACTCTATGTTTTTTTTTCTAAAGCTTTCCTCTGTTATGCTTCACGTTGGCATTAGTAAGTTTATGTATTGTTTTTTTACAACTTGAGTTATCAAGCTTAACGTGAGTCATCCTCCAGCCAAGCGTACATAATGACAGGTGGTGTTGTTGGTATATATCCACCTCCACCTCACCGTAACAACAATTCTTTTTACTTTTTACTTTTTTTTTTTTAAACTAACGTACATGGAAAGGATTTTATATATATATATATATATATATATAACTTGGTTTTTCTCCTTTTCTTCTTAGTCGGCCACACGCAAATAAAACAAAGTGGCTTCTAATTCCTTCACTTCACGTTCTTAAGGCATAAATGAATATAATAATAATATTTCTTAAGAAACGTACTTAAAAATAATTATATATAATATATATATATATATACCTATACTATAACTTTACATATTTCGGGAAATTTTACCCCGTACATAAAGTTTTTACATAACTTTTTCTTGATTACATCAAAATTCTACTACTTACTATTCCGGAAAGAATTTCGGTCAAATACTGACTGTTTGGATTAGACCTAAATTTTTCCCGGTCAAACATTTCCAAAGTTTTTAGAGAACACTTCGGGTGCGATGTATCCTACAGTCCCTCTAGCTGTAGTCATTGACACTATACTTTTGTCTTTAGAGCACAACTTAGCAAGACCAAAATCAGAAATCTTTGGTTTGAAATTGTGGTCCAACATAATGTTTTGAGGCTTGATATCGAAATGGAGGATTCTTTGATCACAACCCTAGTGGAGATACTCGATTCCCTTAGCAATGCCCAAAGCAATGTCCTGCATTGTCTCCCAAGTAAGTAGACGGTTTCCGCTGCCTGCAGCTGATGAAATATACTTTTCTAGTGAATCATTTGGTAAGAACTCATAGACAAGAGCGCTCTTAAGTCCTTCAGCACAATACCCAACCAAGCGAACCACATTGATATGGTGAATTTGACCTATTCTTTACACTTCATTTAGAAACTCCTCCCCATTTCCCTTGGAATGGTTTAGGATCTTCACCGCAACGAGAACGTCCTCAGAAAGCTTCCCTTTGAACACTACTCCATGAGCTCCTTCACCCAACTTGTCCTTGAATTGATTTGTGATCTTCTTAATGTCGGCATATGAATAGCGCGATGGCTTGAGAGCAACATAATCCTCCAAAAACTTTTCAATCCTTCGTCCGGCTTCTTTAGCGTCATTGTACGAGGTAAAGGCATAAAAAGTTGCAGTGACAACTAGTATTAAAAGTACTAATGAACCTAATATCGCAACTGCAAATAAAGAACAATCCCAAGTCAAGATAATATTGCGTACTCTGCTTATATGACAATTAGAACATATAAAGCTTTGCATTGGAGATAGTCTAACTCACATATGGTACAGATCGTTGGCGAAAACTTGGATCTTCCTGCAAAAGAACAATTAAAAAGGGGCAAAAAAATGGTTGGCATGTGTAACAATTTCTTCAATAAATAAGAGTGCTTTTATAAACATTTCGCTTATTAAAAAATATTAAGTAGCTACAGTATAAATACTAAAAGTGCAAACTCTAGCTACGTTATCTATATATATTACTTGGTTATAATGCGATATATTTAAATCAAGCGAAAAGAAGACTTCTTACCTCGTATATCAAAACATTCAGTACTTTGATCATGTTCAGTGCCATTGATTTTCCGTCTACATCCTTTGTGTTTTGCTTCACAGGATCTACAATCTGGCTTGGACCACGCCAATGTAACATCATCGCTAAAGGAATATATGTCATCTGGAACTGACTCGGCATCGTACGTCTTAGAACAGAAAAAAGGACTTGTGGGGTACTGCAAATTTTGGATCTCGGAGTTAGAAGGAGCCAAAATAATATGGTACATATGACGGTTATAAGGGCAATGTAATAGAGTATAATTCGATTTGTTCCCTTTATATGACCCCAATCGGAAAGGAATATTGATCGTTGACTGATTAGAGAACAACTCTGAAACCAGCAGATATCCTAGGCCATACGCATACTCATGACTATAAACTACAATTTTTTGAACTTTATAATCTATTTGGCTTATGAAGAGAGTGTTAATTGGACTTGGCAGCTGAATTGCCGTTTCATTCCCAACGCAGAATAGATCGAACCCGCCGGGATAGCCACATGAGTCGTTGTTTAGCTGACGCTGATCACGATGACTGTCATTGAGTCGGAAAGGGAATCTGATTCGGGGCCCATAATTCGAACACATTGCTTCCCTGCAGGGGGACTCGGCCGCATATTCTTTGCCTGATCCTAGCTGATCTCTAAGATTAGCTAGTATCATGATGAAGAACATGTAACATCTAAGAGGAGAGGTCCTCATGTATAAGATTTCCAAGAGAAGACTGATCAATATTGCTTGATTCTTTGATTCTTTCGATAACATATATGCATATACATATATATGTATGCATGTATCGATGGACTAGATTAACTGGGGCCGGCCATGGGCTTAATTTGGTTGGTAATTACCAACTTTCAATGTTTGAAGCTGGCCATTAAGTTAGTAATTTCTCCTTAAAAGTCTTTCCACATTTTTGAAAATATCACATGTATTAATGGATGGGCATGACTTCACATTTGAGTCTTTGACCAGTTTGATAGTGACTTAATTATATTACCATTTGATCCATTCCAGTAAAAAAGGCGCATGCAGGAGTTCAATAATAAATACTCTAATAAATAATTTGTATTCATATATAAGCATGCGAAATATTTATACATATGCTGATATGCATATGCATTGTGGCAATAATAAGCTCAAATATATAAATTCTCTCTCCTATATTCTAAATGGAAATTGTCCCAAATATTAGACGCATTGTCCTTAACGTTGTTCTGGTCGTGATCATCACCATATTCCATGAAACTAGTCCTATCTCATCTTCTTCTTCTTCAGAAAAGCCTCTTCGCAATTGTTCTTCTTCCTGTGGTGATATCCCTAATATAACCTTCCCTTTCCGACTTAAAAACGATCCACAAAACTGTGGGCATCTATTTTATGAGCTCTCTTGCGATAACAACATTACGACAATGTCAAACATATATTTTGACACGCACTACTACGTGAAGGCAATCAATTACGACAACTACACGATTTGAGTCGCGTCGCCCGATGTCCAACAGGATAACTGCTCCTCCTTCCCTTCAATGCTTCAACACGTATATCCTTTTGAAACAGTAATTAGTTTTGAAAACTCTAGTGTTCCACAAATTTCGGAGCGTATACTGTTCTTGAGCTGTAGGAAACCAGCAGTGAGTCCTTCTTATATAGACACTGCTCCTTGCTTAAACAGCTCTTCTTTCTTCCCAGAAAATGAAGGTATTAATTACTCTTATGTGGTGTATGCTAATGGCTTCAAGTTCTCTGATTTAAAAGAGTCCTGCCAAGTTTACCACTCGGCTTCCGTATCATCACCACCACAAGGGAAGAAGAAGATCACGTCCTACAAAGATATCCACAATGAGCTTGTCTATGGCTTTGAGCTTTCTTGGGTCAACGTTTTCGGAGAAGAAGATTTATGTTATCGTTGCTACGTGGATGAAACTTCCAACCAGGTTCACTGTACAATTTGCTCCGGACGCTCCCGAATAAATTGTAAGGATTTCTAATACTACTCAATACATATGATCACTGAATCATTCAGTACATAATGTTTTAGTAATCCATTCTAAAAACTTAAGTTGTTAAGAGGTAGGTCAACAATAATTTTAAACTTAAGTTCCTAAATTAATTAGAAAGCCTAACACGTGAATATTTAAAACTGAGATATATTAAAGACCCAACACATAATCACAATTTAAATGGGGATAAAAAGTGTAATTATGGGGGTTTGAACTCAATTCCTCCTATTCTGAAACTATATTAGTTTATCAATCCATCCCAAAAACTTAAATTATTAAGAAGTGGACTAATAATAGTTTTATACTCTAACATCCCTTACTTTTTTCTTTTTTCTTTCTTTTTTTCTCTCTTTGAACAATTTGTATTTTCCTATTTCATTAATAAAAGGTGCGGGCCCATAAAAAAAACCAATTAAAATAAAAGGAGAATGTCATAGATAGCATATTTTTTAAAATAAATTAAGTAAATAGTAAATTTTAAAATTATTTGAAATAAATAGTAGTTTACCATGTGAATATAACTGTTTTATTTATGACTGCTAAAAAAAAAATTTTCACGTAAAATTTGTTTAACGACTAGTAAAAGGATTTTTTATTTTATTTTATGTCAATACAAATTTTTTACAACATAAATTATTTGAGAGACATGAAAAGAAGGAAACAAACTATAGATTTTTAATTCTTATTATTTCTTTTTAAATGCAAAGAGAGAACAAAGAGTATCAAAGTAGACTAACAAATTCGAACCATCATGCTGTCACCTGCGTGCTATAAACATCTTATCCCGTACTGAGGCCTCAACCAATATTATTAGCATAAAACAAAATAAACGCAAAAGATTCTCAAAATAAAAATTAAAAAAAAAAGAGAGAGATAATAAAAATAAAAAAATCCAAAAAAAAAAATCTAAACAAAAACAATTAAATTTAATAAAACATAGTACTATAATTGATGTATTAATTGTAAATTTAACATTTGAGTGTAAAAACACAATTTAATGCAATGTTATATGTTGTGCTAAATTTCTCATATGCTATAGTGACAAATTTCCCACTAGCAAGAAGGGGCTAAACATTTGATTTTTTTTTTATATTTATTCTTTCAAATCATAACAAGTGCAAAGGTTCTTAATTTATAAATTCAATAAAGTTATTTATATTTTTAAACTCAAGAAATATTAAAATAATCTATGCTTAGCTAAAATAAAGAGCGTGATTGGAGTGTACCCCCAAAAATTACTAGTTAAAATAACTTTCTAATTAGCAAAAATTTAACTGCAATTTAAAGAGTTCCCTTGGAGATGCTCTAAGCATAGCATATGAGAAATTTGACATTTGATTGCTATTGATTAAAATGTTTACTTTTTCATATAATCATTATAACTTTTTCATTTTCTAATTATTTTAAAAATAAATGTTCACTTTTACAACTTTTAAAGATTAATTATGATTATGAAAAAAAGATAGATTTAGCATTTTAAATAGCATTATACATTAGAACAAAAATAAATATAACATATCATATTTTTTTGATGTTAAATATATAATTGGTATCAACATTTGCATTGGATATGGTCTAAACTTGGGTAGAAAACGCTAAAAGGTAAAAGAAGGCCCAACTACTCAACAAGGAAGTCAATATAAACATCCCTGGCAAAATAAGCCTTAAGAATATAAAATTATAAATGTTGTTTATATGATTATAGATTGCTGTTATAGGTTTTGGCTATATGTAGAACAAATGATTTTTATCTTGTGACTATAGTAAATCCAATAGTGTACTTTTGTACATTATTAGAAATTAAACTCAATATCTTAGTTATGATTTTTATCTTATGGCTCATCATCTTCTGTATTAATTTTTTCAGTTGGACTGCTGCCAGAAAAAATGGAGAGAAAATTTGGGGACTACTGGTATAGCACGGAAATGCAATGTATGAAGAACATATTTTCTATTTTTATTATGTTACTATTTACAGTACTTTAGGTTTTCTTGGAAAAAGAATAAATATTTTCCCAATTAAATTTACAGTTGTAGTGACATTAATAAATATTTTCCTAATTAAATTTACAGTTATAGCGACATTACTCACAATATTAACACCAAGAACGATTGTTGGGATCTCCTTTCTGATTGGCCTTGCCATCTATAAGTGGAGAAGGCGACACTTGTCAATCTACAAGGGCATTGAAGAATTTCTCTAGAGTCATAATAACCTAATGCCTATAAGATATTCATACTCGGAGGTTAGAAAGATGACGAAAGGCTTCAAGACTAAACTAGGTGAAGGAGGCTTTGGCTGTGTGTTTAAAGGAAAACTTCGCAGCTGCCGTTTCGTAGCAATTAAAATGTTAGGCAAATCCAAAGCTAGTGGACCGGACTTTCTCAACAAAGTCGCAACCATTGGTAGGATTCACCATATTAACGTGGTGAGACTGATCAGTTTTTGCGTTGAGGGTTCAAAGCGCGCTCTTGTATATGATTTCATGCCTAATGGATCTCTAAAAAAATATATCTTCTTAAGAGAAGGAACAAGTTGTTCTTTGAGTTTTGAGAAAATATTTGAGATCTCACTTGGAATCGCTCGTGGTATTGATTATCTTCATCAAGGTTGTGACATGCGAATTCTACATTTTGATATTAAACCTCACAACATTCTACTGGATGAGAATTTTATTCCAAAGAATTCTGATTTCGGACTAGCAAGACCGTGTCCATTAGACAATAGCATAGTGTCCTTA
Organism: Morus indica; assembly: GCA_029231665.1. NCBI lineage: Eukaryota > Viridiplantae > Streptophyta > Magnoliopsida > Rosales > Moraceae > Morus > Morus indica. The sequence continues at coordinate 221,197 of JACAGA010000091.1, forward strand.
ACTGCTGCAAGAGGAACTATTGGATACATGGCTCCTGAGTTGTATTACAGAAACATTGGAGGAGTCTCTCACAAAGCTGATGTCTATAGTTTCGGAATGTTGTTGATGGAAATGGCAAATAGAAGAAAAAATTTAAATGCAGATGGAGAATTCAAGCCAAATTTACTTTCCCATATGGATATATGACCAATTCGACCAGGGAAAGGACTTGGAGATCATAGAAGATGCTGCAGAAGAGGAGTTGAAGATGATAAAAAAGATGATAATAGTTGGATTATGGTGTATTCAGCTGAAGCCTTGTGATCGCCCTTCCATGAGAGAAGTTACAGAGATGCTGGAAACTGACATCGAACTCTTGCAAATGCCTCCAAAACCTTGCCTATATCCTCAAGAGAACCATAGTAGAGACGATGAGACGGAGACATCAAACCCAACATGCTCTTCATCACCAGGAGAGGACTCAACTGATGCAAGTTTGATCTCAAATGCAACTTAGGAGATATATCATGTTTATGTAGATGTGGCATGTGTCCAATAAATGCAATAAAATCTATCTAGTAGCATTTTCCCTGAAATTATACAATGTATTATAGAATAGTTGTGCTAGGAAATGTGGTCTTTTCTTATTAAGGAAAGTAGAATATCTGAATGACTTTGTTTAGTTACTCTTTGTTTCAGTTATTTAAAGTTGTTATTCTCTTTGGATTTTTGCTTGTAGCCTTCTGGCAGTAACTCATAATTTCCTTTTGTTTTATTTTCCTTATTTTTATGAATTTAGAGTGGGAGGTTTAGTGTGGAATAAAGAAGGATTTGAGTGCCAATTGAGTTGTGTTGTTTTTCCTTCCTTTGATGCTTGTTATCTTCTCTCATTGTTTACCTAAGAGAAATGGTTATGTTTTAACATCCTCTGATCTAAAATTTAGTCCCTTTTTTTTAAATGAGAACAAATATTGCAACTACCTGTTTGGATATGAAATCTAAACGCAAATACATATATCACTAAAATAGATATTTACAATTACCATATTTGTCTTAACACTTGGAATAAATGTCGATGAAGGAGAAAAAAGGTTTACGGGGTGGGGCGGGGCAAGCCCCGCACTGCACCATTTACATCCCTATTCCGAAGCCTTGCAGAGGATGCAGAGGATGTTGGGGAGAGCAGACATTGAAAACATGGTCATCAACACTTATAAGTTCAACTTGCTTTCTAAATTGGTAAGTTTTTTTACCAGCAAGAATTTTTTATTCGCAATTTCCATAAACTTCAGCAGAATATACATATCCTGATAATCTTGCTATCATGATATTTCAGATTTGAAAAAAAGTAAATTTCTGAAGATGGTTAAAAAATGAAGATAGCCTCTTTCAATTTTCAAATCCGACTTAATTAATTTTGCCTTTCAAATCCCAATGCTTATTTAACTTCTTTCAATCACCTGTACCAGTTTCAGCTCAAGAACTGTGCTTGTATTTGGCAATATGGAAAAACTAACCTTAAAAAAATCAAGTAGTTCATATATGTACCTTTTAGTCTTTAGCCTTCTGATCTGGATTCTACTTTTATGAAAACATTTACACATGATTACAAATGTACCTGTAGCATCCCAATCCTCATTTAATATTGATGAGTTCAATTCTCAAGTATAGGTGTACAGCCACATCTAAAATTCTAAATGGAGCATACGAAAGCTATGCACGCAACCGGGACAACCTCAGAAGATTCTAAAACAGCGATTGTAACATCCAAGTAAATTGTAGCCTCAACCTCGTTACTCAAAATTGTAATGATTGGTGGAGAAGTTGCAGAAATGTCGAGTTCCATCGCATGATTTGGATACTTCTTGTACAGTTGAGGAACTATGTATTTCCAACTAAATGTATTCAACAGTGACTGATGTTGTTCCTCATTAACAGTCCACTGCATGTAACCTTCCTGAAAGAAAAATCGGAGAATCAATATTAGTTCAAATCTGCACCTTAAGTTCGTCTATATGTTGATCTTTTTCATGTAACAACATCACGGCCATCTTATTAAAAGCATTGTAGTCAACAAGATCTACCAATCCTTTACCATAAAAGCTGGAACCAAGATTACCAATACCCATGAATAAACCATTGATAGCAAGTTCAATGGAAGATTTGCTCAAAACGGGGTCGCCGACAAATGTAACATTCATAGCAGCAATATCATGTTCAGGAATTTCTTTAGGAAGTGTCTGCAATAGCGAGTCAAGCATTGTTACCCCTTCTTTGATATTGCTGGAAATAGCATCTTCGACTGCAGACCGTATATTACCTTATTGTTATTCATAGCAGTATCTGAGTCAAGCATTGTTATTCAATCTAGCAGATAATTCTCCATGAATTACCATACTGCGTGATTAACGCCCAAAAGTGATGTTCACAAACGGTCAATTGTAGCACAGAAGGGCGGTCGTATCCACAGAGAGATAACAAAATAACAAGAACGATTAACAGAATAAGAGCATTAGAGAAAAGTGAATTAAAGAAAAAGAATAGTTTTGATTTTTGTTGCAAATATAATAAAAAGGAGAAAATCTGTATGAAGAAAATTCAATAATAAAAATGGTAAGGTGTCGAGAATCCCTAATGTTTCGTTCACCAATTCCAGTTTTGATTCACAAAATAAAAGAACTGAATAGATTAAATCTCTATGTTGACTCCGGAAATATTTTCATTACAAGTTATTTAAAATCGACAATATATCAATCTGACAATATTGCAGTAAAAGACAATTTGTAAAATAATTTGAATAATAAAACATTGCATGACAGAATTACATAAGAAAAGCGTGTCTGAACTTATATAAAAATTGGCACACAATATTTTAAAAAGTAATAGAAAAATAGATGAGATTTAATTCATTCAGATGTTAAACTTTACAGCACAAGGAATCAAAACCCCGAATTGGGTCGCTCAACAGAAGTTCATCTCTAACCTCACCAAATGAACTCTAGCCTATCTTGCAAAACATTCTCACAAGTTCTAGAGAGAAAATATGAGACTGATAGCAAGACGACAGAAAACTGAATATTAAAAAGCTCTCTAAAACCTTAGGCCAACCCCTCTATTTATAGTGTTCAGAGGTTGCCTCTTAAATAAGGGGACACGTGTCGCAACGTGATTGGCAGTGAGGAGAAAAACGCCACGTGTCGCGGGCGGATTGGGCGGACGGAGCTGGCGCGGCAAAATGGAGAGATGTTGGCCGACATTGGGGTCCCACCGAGACAGGTGGCGCACGAACAATGGGCTATCCTCTGGCACTGAACAGCTGCGGGACCCATGCGGACGAAACGTTGGACGCGCGATGATGCCTTCGTGGATGGAACGCGCTTACTGAGGAATGGGCGTGTTGGTGACGCGCAAGAGGGAGAGTGAGGAACGTGGGAGAGCTGGACGGTGGGGCCCACGGGGATGATGCACTTGGCCGGCTCAGCTAGCGGCTTAATCGGCTCGGCTCTCTCTCTGATGACTTGGCTCCGGATGGTTGAAAATATGGCTTTCATGGCTTATTTTTGTGTGGCTTTTTACACTGCTTTTTATCTGTAAATAATTAAGCAAAAATTGGACAAATTCCAATTAGAAATATTATGAATAAAAATAATGGAATTGCTTAATTAAAACTTAAATATTTTAATATTATATAAATCAAAAGCAGTATCTATGGTGCATTTTCATGCACCAATCACAACCCCCAACCAGCTTATTGCTAGTCTCTAGCAATCCAAGCGCAAGAGAAATCATGTCACGAAGAAAATCAGAGTCTCAACCCGCTTAGTCACCTAAGTATTTCAAACAAACTGTTAGCAAGAAGTCAAAAAGATACTATCAAGATTATTTCAGTCATAACTCCAGAGTCGTGTGTGTGTGCTCCAAACCGTAACCTTCTTACCACTGACCATAACACATGTAGCTTTGAAAAATTCACCAAGTAGAAGTCTCAACTCCATTAATCTCACAGGTGTCAGAAATATTTAAGTGCAAATGTTTTCTCTCATGGAGTTGGAAATGGAATAATCAACGCTCAGTGTGAGGGGGTCAAATTCAGGACAAACAGTCAAACGAACATTGACCAAAAGATAGGTTAATCAACCACTAGAACATTCCACCATTCTTACCATAAACCAGCTTTTGGGATTTCATTTAGGTCAAACAGAAATTTAGATAAACGAACAAAGAGCCAAAAAGCTTGCATAAATTACTTTTTCTTTCTTTTCTTTTTTTTTTTTGGCAAGAGACAACCTGCATTATGAAGTGAATGTAGAAAGGTGTTCTTTTGACAAATAGCTATATAGCATCAAATGTGAGAACAACCAAACTACATAATTTCTGAAATGTTGCTCTTGCTCTTTTTTTTTGTTTTGTTTTTGTGTTGTTTTTTTTTGTGTTTTTTTTTTTTTTAGATGAGAAATGAGGCCCTATTACATAAGATCATTCCTATCTAACCCAAAATCCATCCCTCAAGCATATGCACCAAGCATACCGCTAACCATGTAATGATGTTCTAACAGTGATTTTACCAGCTCAAAAGGTCAATGAAGGTTCAAAAGTCGTTTACTCAACTCTCTTAACTCACCAAAAATCAAGCACTTAAACTCGAAAATTTTCTCAGCCGACATGCATTAACATCCATCTTACCACAACGTTTAGCACGTGCAAAAAGAAACTCTGGAAGTTATTTCTTAGTAACCAAGACAGCGAAAATCGACTCAAACCAAACATTTTGAAATCATACTCAGATAACTTCGCAAGAATCAACCCAAATATCAACATGACAAAAAATCACTCTTACGCATGAATATGCTCACCACCCCCAACCAGAATCAGACAATGTCCTCAGTGTCAAAAATTATAAAAATATAGAGAAAGAAGACACCTGGACGATGAGCTTTCCACTTATAACCACAGCATGAGCTTCCTGATATGATTCTCCAAAAACACACATAAAAAAATGTAAAAAGAAATAAGAAAAACAGAAAATCAAAATACGGTACAGAAGATGTGAGCAAACTACTCAGGGCTGGTAAACGGGGTCGTCGAGAATAATCTCTTCCACCTGGTTCACCTGCTCAAAGTAATTCTTTTTCAGGATCTGCTTGTCATGAACCGCTTTCATTTTTACCTTGATCTTGGAATTGTACTCTTTCAGCATGTCGATCATTCGTTGTTCTTGCAATGGATCGAGTTTAGATGAGATGATGATTGGGAATGTGTCTTCATCTCCCAAGAATGCACGTTTTAAGCCCTCAGGTGGTTGGCCTAGCTTGTCTTTTGGAGTCTCCTCGGTGGATGATTTTGGTTTTTCTCCTTCTGTTGGGAGCTCCTGAAGACATGGTGACCCAAACTTGGTTCCTTTGTCTTGTGATTCTTTGAAAATGGCAGAAATGTTAGCCAGCTCACAAGGACTGGAACTCTCAGATTCAGAATTTTGGAGGAGGTTTTCAAGATCTTCAGAGTTGCTTTGCGGCAGAATCTCCTCCTCGACAAGTTTGTCGATCATAAATGTTTGGTGACACTCGTCGTCATCACGTGGTTGCTTTTGAATATGAAAAATATTCACCTCAAGGGTCATATTCCCGAAAGATATCTTCATGAGACCATTCCTACAATTGATAAGTGCGTTTGCTGTGGCAAGGAAAGGTCTTCCTAGAATGATGGGAATGGATGACTCCATATTCACCACGGTTTGTGTATCCAAGACAAGAAAGTCCACGGGGTAATAAAATTTGTCGATTTGTAACAGAACGTCTTCTACTATTCCCCGTGGTCTCTTAATGGTTCTATCGGCCAGTTGCAGAACCACAGATGTGGGCTTAATCTCTCCAAGACCCAATTGCGAGTAGACCGAATAAGGCATGAGGTTCACGCTCGATCCTAGGTCTAGTAGCGCTTGGCCGAATTCGTGTGTCCCGATTTGGCAAGAAATGGTGGGACAACCAGGATCTTTATATTTCAGCGGTGTCTTCTGCTCAATCACCGCACTCACTTGTTCCATCAAGAATGCAGTCTTCTTGACGTGGTGCTTTCTTTTTATGGTGCACAGATCCTTTATAACCTTAGCATAGGCCGGCACTTGCTTGATCACATGTAGTAAGGGAAGATTGATCTTCAATTGTGTCAAGTGCTCCAGGATCTCACTTTGATTTTCCGGCACTTTCCCAACAGGTCGGAGAGCCTGGGGGAAGGGCACTTCTACCGGAATTTTAGTTGGCTCTTCTTTCTCCTGAGCCGATTCTTCATTACTTGAAGTGGTTGTACTTGTCGATGGCGTGTCTAAATTCTTAGCACTTCGAGTAAAGATGGCATTAACTTCCTTGATATTTTGACCTTCAGAGTTGGAAGTTTGAGCCATGTGTTGTCCCCTCAAATTGGACTGGGCTTGTGATGGAAATCTACCGCGCTCTTGAACGGTTAAAGCTTCTGTCAGCTTTGTGATCTGACTTTTTATTTCCTTGTTCTCTTCCACCAGTTGCGTGAGCATTGAATCAACCCTTTGATTCGTCTTATTTTGCGCATCCATAAAAGCTTTTAAGGTATCCTCTAGAGAATTCCCTTTCGGCTGCATCTTTTCTGAGGCGCAAAATATGTCCTTGGTGGTTGAAATTGTTGCTCTGATCTCCATTGCCCTCCAGATGATTGCACTTGTTGGTTCGAATCTCGCCAACTGAAATTTGGGTGGTTTTTCCAACCAGGATTGTAAGATTCTGAGAAAGGTCCATAAGGCTTCTTGTATGTGTCCAATGCATTACACTGCTCCTCATATACCCCTCTCATTTCACTTAATGTGTGGCAATCCTAAGTTAGATGGCCCATTCCACCACAAACTAAACAGGGCTCATGTGCCTCTGTCCTTGCCACCATGTAGGGTCCTTTGCTATCTTTACTTTTGAGGGCCTTAATTTGCTTCGTCAAAGCTTCAACTTGGGCCTTGAGACTGTCCTCTTCCCTTAATTGATAAACTCCAACTGGTCGGGACCTACTAGTGCTCTCTGTAGCACTCGGCCCAGTCCAAATATGAGCTTTCTCAACTAGCTCGTTCAGGTACTCGATAGCTTCGTCAGGATCCTTTTGGAGAAAATCCCCATTGCACATCATCTCAACAAATTGGCATTCTCGGATTGTGAGTCCATCGTAGAAATAGCTTACGAGGCGCCAACTTTCATATCCATGGTGGGGACACAGATTTAACAGATCTTTAAAACGCTCCCAGGCTTGATAGAGGGTTTCGTTTTCCTTCTGAGTGAAATTCGAGATCTATCGTTTTAAATTGTTGGTCTTATGGTGTGGGAAATACTTATTGAAGAATGTCGTCGTCATTTCTTCCCACGTACCAATAGACCTGGGCCTAAGAGAATACAGCAAGCTTTTGGCCTTGTCCTTCAGAGAGAAAGGGAAAAACTTCAATCTGACGGTGTTTGCGGCCTCAGCACGGCTGTGAAAGGTGGCCACCACCTCTTCAAACTCCCGAATGTGTACATATGGATTCTCGTTCTCCAACCCGTGAAAAGTTGGGAGAAGCGCAATCATGCCCGGCTTGAAATCCGTAGGCGGCGCATTTGGCGGGAACATGATGCATGATGGGGTGGCCGTACGTGTTGGGTGCAGGTAATCTTGCAACGTCCTAGGCTGAACTTCCTCGTGTTGTGCCATTGCAAATAGATTTTGAAATGTGAATTCCAACGACGAGTGTGAAGACGGAGACGTAGAAGACGAGTCGGACAGAATTTCACTAGGGGTTTCTAAATTTGGACGTTGAGCAAATCTCCCTAGTTCGTCTCTATACCGATGCATTCACCCTAAGCGGCTCTTTTTTTAATTTTTTTTTTGTTTTTTTTATTTTTAATCAAAAAGAAAATAATTATATAGTAACGTAAATTGTAATCACCGAGAGTGCTCCCAGGAAAGACTATAGCTCTTGGCTCAATGAATAGTCTCCTAGACAGAGCAACGTTCCCAGGAAAGATTGGTGGGGCGAGGCCCGCTTAAGTACCAACTTTCCTAGACAGAACTCCCTCAGATTATACTTTCCACGTAACCACACAATTATTTTCAAAATCAATTATTAAATTTTATTGAGTCAATTATGAAATGTAATCTAATCAATGGAAACTATTCCTAAAGTCAAAAGCCTAAATCTACCAAATTATGAAAATCCTAGATTAGGAATCTAAATTAGTCAATTAATTACCATCTTAATTATAATCTAAAATTAATGAAACTATAAAAGGAAAAATTAAATTAGGCAACAATTAAAATATACAAATGAGGAAACAAAATAAAATCCTAATTTACCAAAAATAAAAGATTACAAAATCAAATCACAATTAATTTTAAAACACAAATCCTAAAAGTGTGAGATTTTTTTTTTCAGAAACAAAACTACGGGAATAAAAAAAAAATGAAGAACTAAGGACTTTGGAAAAGAAAAAAAAAATGAAGAACTTAAGTTACAAATGAATAAAACCACGCAACTTTTTTTTTTTAATAAAAACAAGGATAACAATCAAATCAGGGAAACCAAATCAACATTTTTTTTTTTTTTTTTAAGAAACAAATCACGCAAATCAAGAAAGAGAAATTGAGTAAAATAAAAATAAAAAATATGTACTTACCTCTTTGGCTCAAAAATCTACTGATCAGTCTTGTTAATAGCACCTCCCCGGCAACGGCGCCAAAATTTGATTAACGCCCAAAAGTGATATTCACAAGCGGTCAATTGTAGCACAGAAGGGCGGTCGTATCCACAGAGAGATAACAAAATAACAAGAACGATTAACAGAATAAGAGCATTAGAGAAAAGTGAATTAAAGAAAAAGAATAGTTTTTGAGATTTTTGTTGCAAATATAATAAAAAGGAGAAAATTTGTATGAAGAAAATTCAATAATAAAAATGGTAAGGTGTCGAGAATCCCTAATGTTTCGTTCACCAATTCCAGTTTTGATTCACAAAATAAAAGAACTGAATAGATTAAATCTCTATGTTGACTCCGGAAATATTATCATTACAAGTTATCTAAAATCGACAATATATCAATCTGACAATATTGCAGTAAAAGACAATTTGTAAAATAATTTGAATAACAAAACATTGCATGACAGAATTACATAAGAAAAGCGTGACTGAACTTATATAAAAATTGGCACACAATATTTTGAAAAGTAATAGAAAAATAGATGAGATTTAATTCATTCAGATGTTAAACTTTACAGCACAAGGAATCAAAACCCCGAATTGGGTCGCTCAACAGAAGTTCATCTCTAACCTCACCAAATGAACTCTAGCCTATCTTGCAAAACATTCTCACAAGTTCTAGAGAGAAAATATGAGACTGACAGCAAGACGACAGAAAACTGAATATTAAAAGCTCCCTAAAACCTTAGGCCAACCCCTCTATTTATAGTGTTCAGAGGTTGCCTGTTAAATAAGGAAATAAATTATAAAACTAGAAATTACAAAAGAAAAGGAAACAAAATAAAATTACATATAAATTAGGAGAAATCACATATTTAATTTGGGGAAGAAATCTGGCCAATCTCCTCTGATATTGATGGAGAAATTCGGATTCAACACAAGGGGACACGTGTCGCAACGTGATTGGCAGTGAGGAGCAAAACGCCACGTGTCGCGGGCGGATTGGGCGGACGGAGCTGGCGCGGCAAAATGGAGAGATGTTGGCCGACATTGGGGTCCCACCGAGACAGGTGGCGCACGAACAATGGGCTATCCTCTGGCACTGACCAGCTGCGGGACCCATGCGGACGAAACGTTGGACGCGCGGTGATGCCTTCGTGGATGGAACGCGCTTATTGATGAATGGGCGTGTTGGTGACGCGCAAGAGGGAGAGTGAGGAACGTGGGAGAGCTAGACGGTGGGGCCCACGGGGATGATGCACTTGGCCGGCTCAGCTAGCGGCTTAATCGGCTCGGCTCTCTCTCTCATGACTTGGCTCCGGATGGTTGAAAATATGGCTTTCATGGCTTATTTTTGTGTGGCTTTTTACACTGCTTTTTATCTGTAAATAATTAAGCAAAAACTGGACAAATTCCAATTAGAAATATTATGAATAAAAATAATGGAATTGCTTAATTAAAACTTAAATATTTTAATATTATATAAATCAAAAGCAGTATCTATGGTGCATTTTCATGCACCAATCACTGGGCTTGTTATGGTATTAAGGCCCAATTAAGCCTAGACACTCAATAAAGGCATTCTAACTCTAGACTGTCGCAATTTAGACTTGAGCAAGGGTTTCTTAACTAGTACGGGCATTGGACCTACATCTAACCTCATAATTCTAAGGGCCTATCGTATTGGGCTCGTAAATTCCCATTTAGATGTTTACTCAAAAACTACTAAGATTTTTAAAGAAACTGTTGTTAAATTTTTTTTTTAAAAAAAAATCATAACGCTCAATTTAATAAAACTAATATTTTGTTTATTTAGTTACGAGTATTAAAATCTCATTATCGGTTCAAAATTAATTTTCTGTCAATAATTACTTTTGAAACTATTGAAATTAGTCTTTCTACTGTTAGTTTGTAAATTTACCATAAAACTTTGTCTTAGGTACAGTTTTCTCTAAAACTTTCCATTGAAGAGTGGTATAAAACTGTCATTTTTTAGAAATCATGTCTCGGGTTCTTTGATGGACTTTTTTTGCTAAAAACCAAAACTATTTTAATTTTGCTAAAAACCATGGTCTAAAACTTTCGTATTTGGAGGAAACTTCGATTTGGTCTCTAAAGGCCCCGTTTCGCTACAAACAACGGTTGTCCCGTTTTGGGATAGTTTTGCAGTGTTTTGAAAAACAACTTAAAACTTGTATTTAGAATTAAAATTGGGTTTATTCACAGTCACAGAAAAACGTTCAAAACATGGAGAACTATAAGTTTAACTTTATAATAACTGAAAAATCTCACTCTACGATCCTCATTTTCGTGTTCAAAGTAGCCGAAAAAATTTTACCTCAAACTAAAACAAACAAAATTTAAACCAACACTCTCAGAAGATTCTGCATAGACAACCTTGATCTAAAATGCATATGTTAATGGTGTTGAAATTGTGTGATTAAGTCATTATCGTGTCGATTAAATGTTTAATTTACTACTTTAAATGCGTTATCAGGATCAGTCTTACACGCTTAATAAATGTATTTTTACAGAAGCAACCATTTTACATTAATTGCCAAACCCCAAATATCGCCTAATTAATGGTTCCAGTATTGTTCACGGAGTAGATAAAGGTATACAACATCATCATACTTTGTTAAAGACTTCTTTAATTACTTTTTCCCCTTTTATTCGTAACTGCTTCTATTCACTAAATGGAGTAGATCTTGTGTGAGACATGAGCTTTACTTGTTTCTGCCAACGAAACTATTGTTTTTTCTTCTGGTTCTTTTTTTTTTTTTGGCTCACGAAATTTTGTATGTTTGACATTAATTAACCTTTGTAAAAAAAAAAAAATAAATAAGATAAATGTAGCTTGTGTAAAAGGTATGACTAATGTTATATGGCATTGGTTAGCACTCCACACTAATTATCCTTGCTAAAAGAATTAATGAGATGTTCTTTGAAATCCACAACGCAGTCTTGCTTGAAGATGTCTAAATGATTCTTTCAAGATCTTAGTGAAGAGACATGGAAATTTAGACGTCTAATCTCGTAGGCTGAAGACTTGGAAAAGAGAAGACGACAAAACTAGCAAATTAAGTATATCGAAAAAGAGACATTTATTGCAACTTCCATGAAGTTAATGTTAGGCTTTCATATCTAGAGCCTAATAATTACCTTAAGGTGAAATTATTTGGATTAGAGTACTTTTATTGCAGCTTCTTGGAATTATATCACCTGCCAAAATTTAAATGTTTAAAATATTGTTCAACCATAAAAATCATGCTGTATAATTGATTAAAATTAAAATATTTTTTACCTCAATTTTTCATATTAATATTTCAGTCCATCAACTAAGAATGAAACACGTGATTTGCCTCCCTTTTCTTACATATCAAGTTGAAGTCCCATTCTAATATTAATGACATTTGACGATTCCACAGCCTAGTCTTGCATGAAGATATCTTTAAAGATTCTTTGAAGACTTATAGTGGAGACTTAGAACTTTAGAGTTGATCTAATTATCTCATGGGGTCCATAAAATTAAGTTTCATTATCAAATACACGAAGGCTTATATGAAGACTTAGACACTTTAGATGTGATCTAATTTCATAGGGTCCGTAAAATTAATTTATCACCTCCTTTACAGAAAAAAAAAAGAAAAAAAAAGCCTTACATATTGAAGACTTGGAACTTTAAACGTGATCTAATCTCGTGGGGTCTGTAAAATTAATTTTTCATTCAAACACAAGAAAACTTATTAGTGATGACTTGAAACTTTAGACATGATCTAATATCGTGAGACCCGTAAAAATAATTTTTTTTTATCGTAAGAAACAATGTCTTATAGTGAAACCTCAAAACTTTAGACATGATCTAATCTCGTGTGGTGTATAAAATAAATTAATTTTTCATCACTAAATATAAGAAGACTTTGTAGACTTGGAAAAGTGAACATGACAAAATTAGATAATTAAGTATAGGAAAAGAGACATTTATTGCAACTTCCATGAAGTTATAGTTCGGAAAGGCGACATGAGCGAAGACGTCAATAGTAAATGTTATATGTTATATAGATATAAAAACATAATAGCAATGAATACCCTTCCTCTCATCAAAGTTCCAAGTCTTCACTAAGAATGAAACATGTGATTTGTCACCCTTATCTTACGTATCAAATTGAAGTCCCTTTCTAACATTATCGTTCAACGTACATCCAACGACACCATAGTTGAAAACATCTCTAAAGGTTCTTTGAAGACTTATTGTGAAGACTTTGAACTTTAGAGGTGATCTAATTATCTGGTGTGATCCATAAAATTATTTTTCATCATCAAATACACGAAGACTTATATGAAGACTTGAAACTTTAGGATCCATAAAATTAGTTTTTCATAACGTTTAAAAAAGAGTTACATTAAAGACTTGAAACTTTAAATGTGATCAAATCTCGTGGGGTCTGTAAAATTATTTTTTCATCAAAGACTTATTAGTGAAGACTTGGAATATGGTAATTTCCAATTTGACGAGAAGTCCTCTCCAGAAATCTCTTTGGTCTCAAATAATGCATATTGTGATGTTGACCCCGGTACTTAAAATAAGACTTTCCTTAGTGTAAAATCTAATGCAAGGCTATGGTGAAAAGTGAGAACTCCGCATTTTTTTTTCTTCTTTGGTTTTTTCTTTATGTTTTTGTTTTTCAATTTTCTGCCACTCAGTAAAATACTATGTTGGAGACCATGGAGCCCACATGCCATTGGCAGTGCCTGTTTTGAAGTCGCTAACAAGTTGGGAAGACTTTCAACGAAGACTTGGAACGTTTGGTGTTTGTAGATATAGATGACAGAAGCAACCAAAAAAAAAATACTTGTATATATTTTAAAAAACAAACAAAAAAAAAGCCTGTCTACAAAAAAATAAAAAATAAAAAATAAAAGAAAAAAGAATGAAAAATGTGGAGGAGAAGACTTTAAAGGAAACAGTAGTATTGATGTTATTCTTTATTTGAGTTTATTTACTAATTAGAAGCACGCTTCATAAATTTACACAAAATCACAAATGTATTTTACTAACAAACAAGGCTGCAGAAGAAATTCCGCTTCAAAAGCGGGCCAAGATGGGGTTAATTTTTGTCTTTGTTGTCAATTTTTACTCAAAACCAACTGCCTTTTACTAGAATCTCGCGTTGACTGGAGGCATTGACATGATCCACTTAATAAAGTGAGTTAGGCCCAATATTCTTTGATTTCTGTAAAATGGTATCAGAGTATGCTCCTCCTCTGGCCCACGTTGTGGAAGGGGCGACCTAGAAAGGCCAGAGTAGGCCATCCAGAGTGAGCTGCCATGGACGTTGGTGTCGGAAGCGTGGTGGTATGTTAGGATCCTGGTTGAGTCCCACATTGCTAAAGTATGAGCTTAGCATGTGGGTTTATAACCACTTGGGCACCCTCTCCCTTCAAGTTAGCTTTTGGGGATGAGTTCTACCTAAGGGTTATAACAATTGGTATCAGAGCATGCTGCTCCTCAGGCTCACGTTGCGGATAGGGCGACCTGGAAAGGCTAGATTCGGCCATCTAGAGTGGGCTGCCGTGGACGTTAGTGTCGGAAGTGTGGTGGTATGTTAGGATCCTGGTTGAGTCCCACATTGCTAAAGGATGAGCTTAGCATGTGGGTTTATAACCATTTGGACACCCTCTCCTTACAAGCTAGCTTTTGGGGATGAGTTCTACCCAAGGGTTATAATAATTACGTGATGGGGAGTGTTAAAGTACAAAATTATTGTTAGCCCACCTCTTAACAGCTTAAGCTTTTGAGAGGTGTAATTACAGGGGTTTGAACTCAAGATCTCTGATACCATTTTACAGAAATGAAAGGATATTGGGCCTAACTCAACCTAACAAAACTGGCTTGTTAGGAGAGGATTGCCCTCACCTTATTAAGTGGATCATGCCAATGTATGTAACGACCCGCACCCCCAGCTGGTATGATATTGTCTGCTTTGGGCCTGAGCCCGCACGGTTTTTTTTTTTTTTTTGGGCTTCACCCCAAAAGGCATCATACCATTGGGAGGTGGTGTCATTCCTTATAAACCAGGACCTATCTTCATCCCAAGATAATTTCGGACTGCACAACTTCTTGGCCTTGTGCCTCAAGGGATTGATAGTTGTCACAATCACCCGTCCTCATAGGGCCCAACGTCCCTGTTGGCCACATTTTCGACTGGGTAGAGGCTCTGATACCATATTACAGAAATCAAAGGATATTGGTCCTAACTTAACCTAACAAAACCGGCTTATTAAGGGAGAATTGCCCTCACCTTATTAAGTGGATCATACCAATGCTTGCCTTTAACTGCCTAAAATTTGTTTTTGAGACTAAAATATTGATAGCAAAAACATGCCGCCTTGACAAAATTACCTTATTTGGTATTGAAATAACACTAGCACCATAAAAGCTAGTCCACTAGCACCACACCATGTCAGCACGTAATATAGCTTAGGCTTTCTTATCAAAGCCTAAAAATTACATTAAGGTGAAATAATTTGGATTAGAGTATTACTTTTCTTGGAATTATATCACCTGCCAAATTTAAATGTTCAAAATATTGTTCAACCATCCAAATCCCGCCGTATAATTTACTAAAATTAAAATATTTTTTAATTCAATTTTTCATATTAATATTCTGGTCCATTAAATAAAGTGTACTGTAATTAATTAGATGCCAAATAAGACACTAAGAATGAAACACGTGATTTGCCTCCCTTTTTTACCTATTAAGTTGATGTCCCTTTCTAATATTATTGTTCAACGTACGTCCGACGATTGCACAGCCTAGTCTTGCTTGAAAATAAGATTCTTTGAAGACTTATAGTGGAGACTCAAAACTTTAGAGTTGATCTTATCTCATGGGGTCTAAAAAATTAAGTTTCATCGCCAAATACTCGAATACTCCATAAAATTAATTTTTCATCACATTGAAGTCTTGAAACTTTAGACGTGATCTAATCTCGTGGGGTTTATAAAATTATTTTTTACACATGAAAATTTATTAGTGAAGATTTGAAACTTTAGACGTAACTCTAGGTGAATATGATAGAGAAAATAATCATGAAAAGAGTATACGTAGCTTCCATGAAGCGTTGGTGTTGTAGGTTTCATGGACACGGCTGAGAATGTGAAAACAAAAAATCCGACATTATTAACTAGATATATGGAAATGAAAATAAATTTAAAAGCATTTGGACTAGTTAATCTTCAAAATAGAACACAAACTACATATCAGAGCTAGATTCCAGATGAAAGATTATTCGTTTATATATATCCACAAGAATGCCTCTCCAGAAATCTCTTTGATCTCAAATGCACATTTCTAATTAGTGTAATATCTGATGTACTTCTTTATATTCTTGTATCTTAATTTGTACTATGATAACTTCGTCATTAATGGAAGGCTATGGTGAAAAGTGAGAATTAATCCGTGTTTTTTTGTTTTTTTGTTTTTTGTTTTTTTTTTCAATTATCTGTCATGACTCAGTAAAATATTAACATGGAGCCCACAGGCATTATTGCCGGTGCTTGTTTTGAAGTGGGTACCAAGTTGGGAAGACTTTCAAGGAGGACTTGGAACCTTTGGAAGTTTTAGAAAACAAGAAAAAGCATATGGAATTCGTACGTGTGGAGGCACTGTTAGTGCTTATAAGCACCGTTGTTTAATAGAAAGTGGACTACGTTTGTGAGCCTCATATTACAAGACTTGTCTTTTATTTGTACGTGATGCTCAGCACCACTATCTGATTTGTTATAGTATACTATTATATATCTAAGTTTCATTTGTATAATATAGAAAAGACTGCATGGAAGACTCACTGAACTTGGCATACGTTGCCGGTGGGCATACGTTGCTGGTGGGGATTCTATCAATAAAAAAGTACTCATTTCCATCTAATTTAGTAATCAGTAAAAAAAATAATAATAATAACACCTTGAGAGCCAGTGGTACGGAAAAAAAGTTATAGTGGGGATTCTATAAAAGAAATAATTATTGTATTTTAATAAATAATTATATAGTTAAATATATTTATTGTCTAGTGAAAGAACAATTAAAACTTTCTTGTAATATGATGACATAAAAATATATTTTACTTATTTCTTAAGGACAAAGTTACAATTTTTCTTATAAAATGAGACCAAAATTAAAATTCTGAAACATCTTATGTCTTAAAATCGAAATTTCAAAAATGGTATTGGGCTCGTGTCCCCACTAATTACAACGTGGCTTCTCCATCGGTGATAGCTTGCATAGAGAATGTCAATCTGTCCCACCAATTCAAGCAAGTGAACGTGACAGGAATAGGAATTGTTTTTTTCTCTTTTTTTTTTTCCAGTAAGATGAGTTGGGGCGAAGATAATCTCGTCCAATTGTCATCCCTAATTTTATTCAAGTAAATGTAGAACAAGATTCGCTAATTTGTGCCAAGTAAATGTAGCATGAGGGTTTGTAAATTTGTGTTTCAAGATTAATCCCAAAATTATGATGAAAATCAAACTCAGTTACTCTGAGGACAAAATATAGAGTACATTGCAACTAAGGGAAAGACAAATTAATTTACAACCATTACTTATACATGCTCGTTCAACTATTGTTTCTACCTCTAAGGGTCGTACGCCTTGTAGACTTATACTCATGTGAAGACTTGGAATTCTAGACATTCCTAATCACGTGGGGTCTATCAAATTAATTTTTATCATCAAGTATAGAGAAGACTACTAGTGAAGACTTGGAACTTCAGACTTGACCTATTCTCATGGGGTCCATAATATTAGTTTGTCATCATTAAATAGAAGAAGACTTATAGTGAAGATATGGAACTTTAGACATGATCATCAAATCCGGTGAGATCCATAAATTAATTTTTCCTCACAAAATACAAGAAGACTTATAGTGAGACTTGAAACTTTAGACGTGATCTATTCACGCGGGGTCCATAAAACTAATTTTTCATCATCAAATACAAGAAGACTTATGGTGAAGACTTGGAGCTTTAGACGTGATCTAATCTCGTAGGGTCCATAAAATTAAATTTTCATCATCAAATACATGAAGTCTTATAGTAAAGACTTGAAACTATAGACGCGATCTAATCTCGGGGAGATATTCATAAATATAAGAAAATTTAGAATAAAGAGACTTGGAACCTTACACTTGATTTAATCCCGGGGGTCTATAAAATTAGTTTTTCATCACCAAATACAATAACACTTATAGTGAAGCCTTGGAAAAGCAAAAGACAATAGAATTAGCAAATTAACTATCAAAAAAGAGACATTACCGCAGCTTCCATGAAGCTGTAGCACCGACAATGAGATGAGCGAGAAGTCTTCACTACAATTCTACAAAAATGTCATTTATTAAAAACAATAAAAAAAAGTCTACAAAATGGAGTTTCTGGCCATCTTCAGGCAAAGAATATAACAGTGAAGACTTGAAACTTTTCCTTCAAAATAAAATTACAAAAAGGACATGGAAGTTTAAGAAAATATGATAGAAAAAAAAAAAAAAAAAAAGCCATCAAAAGAATACATTCGTCGTAGCTTCCATGAAGCATTGCTTATCGTAGCTGATTTCCTGGCCACGGTTGAGAATGCGCAAACAAATATTCAATATCCTGAGACTTATTTTTAGGATATAAAATATCCATTGGTACATAAGCACACTCGGAAAAGTAAAAACTACTTGAACTCATTCCGCATAAAGTAGTAAATAAAAAAAAGAAAAAAAAAATTGGGAGCACCAATGGTACAAAAGCATTACCACCACTAATATTAGCTGGACCACGCTTGTGAGCCCTATACTACGAGATTCACTTTTTATTAATGAGTGATGCTCGCATTACCGATACCTTGTATTATCCTAGTTTCATTTGTATAATGCACAAAAAAAATGCATGGAAGACTCACTAAACTTGGCACGGTGGGTTATAATTAGCATCAATCAGTACTCATTTCCATCATTTAGTAATAATCAATAAAAGAATAATAACAACAATTAACAACAATACCAACAATTGGTGAAGACTGAGTGAATATCTTGACAAACGCAAACGCCAAGGAATATGGACGCGTAATCTGTTTCACATCTCGATATAGAATCAGCCATGTCCAAATTAGCCTTATCCTTGGAAAAAGCATTAATTAGACTTTCTACGATAATTATTGTGTTTGTGTCTTTTTTTCTATGCTTTCTGAGGAAGATAATTATTGTGTGTTTGGTAAAGGGAAAGATAGGTATATAACTTCAGTGAGGAAGAGCCAATTGAGGCTAAGTTAATTGGTGTATAGTGGGTTAATTGGTGTTAAGTGAGGTCAACGCAATTAGAAAAACTTAAGTGAGGAAAGAGGAAGGGGATCGAGGACATTTCTCTTATAGTATTTAGAAAAACTTAAGTGAGGAAAGAGGAAGGGGATCGAGGACATTTCTCTTATATCGTATTGGGAGAGCCAAAAATTGGGGTTTTTTTCTTCTTTTTTTTTTATCGGTTGAAATCTCTGCCAAATTCATTATTTTTTTTTTCTCTTAGCAAAATTACCTTATTATTTGGCCTTGAAATGATTCCAGCGAGCCATACATTTAACATCCTCTAGCACCACCCAATCTAATATAGTTTAGGTTTTCTTATTCAAAGCCAAGTAATTGTTAAGGTAAAATTATTGTTCGGATTAAAGTATTTTATTTATTTTTTTCTTTTTTGGAATTTGATCACCTGCCAAATTTGGATGTTCTAAATATTGTCTAACCATAATTTAAAAAAATTAAAAACATTTTTTAACTCAGTTTTCCATATTAATATTTGAGTTCGTTAGACTGTAATTAGAACACCAAAAATTAAACACGTAATTTGTCTCCCTTTTCTTCCATATCAACCTGAAGTTCCTTTCCAATAGTAATTTTCATTGAACGTACATCCGATGGCAACACTCACAAAACTGACAGCATAATCTTGCTTGAAGATGTCTCTAAAGATTCTTTGAAGATTTATAGTGAAGAATTGGAATTTAATTTTTCATCGCCAAATACAAAAAGACTTATAGTCCTGAATTTGAATTTTAGACGTTCCTAATCTCGTGGGGTATAAAAAGTAATTTTTCATCATCAAATACAAGAAAGACTCGAAACTATAGACGTGATCTAATTCTGTGGGTTCTATAAAATTAATTTTTCATTATCAAATACATGGTCTTATAGTAAAGACACGAAACTATAGACATGATCTAATTTTTCATCATCAAATACATGATGTCTTATAGTAAAGACTTGATACTGTAGACGTGATCTAATCTCTTGGAGTCTATAAAATTAATTTTTATTCATAAATACAAGAAAATTTATAGTAAAGACACTTGGAACTTTACACTTGATTTAAATCCCCGGGGTCTATAAAATTAGGTTTTCATCACCAAATACAATAAAACTTATGGTGAAGACTTGGAAAAAAGATGACGATAGAATTAGCAAATTAACTATCAAAAATAGACATTTATCGCAGCTTCCATGAAGCTATAGCAGCGAAAATGAGATGAGCAAGAAGTCTTCACTACAATTCTACAAAAATGTCATTTATTAAAAAAAATTTAAAAAAAAAGTCTACAAAATGGAGTTTCTGGCCATCTTCGGGCAAAGACTGTACCGGAGAAGACTTGGAACTTTTCCTTCAAAATAAATTCTCAAAAAGGACATGGAAGTTTAGATTAATAGTGAAGACTTGAAATGTTAGACGTCTTCTGTTCTCGAGGGCCCATAACATTAGTTTTTCATTATTAAATAGAAGAAGACTTATAGTGAAGACACAGAACTTTAGACATGGGTCGTACGCCTTGTAGACTTTTAGTCATGAAGGCTTGGAATTCTTGATTAATGGAAGGCTACAATGGTGAAAAGTAAGAACTTAGTGTTTTCTTTTTTTCTTCTTTTTCCTTTTTTTTTTTTTTCAATTTTCTATCACTCAATAAAATACTATGTTGGAGACCATGGAGCCCATAGGCCATGCATAGCTAGCGCTTTGGGAAGACTTTTAAGGAAGACTCGAAACTTTTGTGGTTGTAGATATAGATTAAAAAAAGGGAATAAAATCATTCCAGTATCCTATATTATAACAAACGTCTCTTTAATATTTTGTATTTTTAATAATATTAAAATGATGCATTTATCTTTAAAAAAAAAGTTCTTATTCAATACCTTGAGACTTATTTTTAGGATATAAAATATCCATTAGTACATAAGCACAATTGGAAAAGTAAAAACTACTTGAACTCATACCTCATAAATTAAAAATAAAAAAATGGGAGTACCAATGGTACATAAACATTACCACCACTAATATAAGGTGGATTACGCCTGTGAGCCTCATACTGCAAGATTCACTTTTTATTACCGAGTGGTGCTCACATTCCTGATGCCTTCTAACATTATAATCCTAGTTTCATATAATGCAGGAAAAAAAAATGCGTGGAAGACTCACTAAACTTGATACGGTGGGTTATAATTAGCATTAATAAGTACTCATTTCCATCAATAAGAAATAATTAATAAAAAAATAATAACAACAATTAACCATTATAGCCAGTCGTAGTTATCGAGTTAAAGCAAAGTTAAACCTTTCTTGTAAAATGATGGTACAAAAATATATTTAACTTATTCAGTGAGGACACAGTTATATTTTCTTACAAGATAAGACCGTATAATTAAAAATTACGAAACATTTTGAGTAAAAATTGAAATTCTAAAGATGGAGTTGGGGCAAGTGCCCCCAGAGTAGAGAATGTCAATCCCTCCCACCAATTTAAACAAGGTAATATGACAGGAATAATGAATTTTTTTTTTCTTTCTTGTGTGACTAGTTGGCGGGGACATAATCTCATCCCATTGTGATCCCTAATTTTCCAAGTAAATGTAGCACGAGACTTGCTAATATTTGTATGAAGATTAACACATTATGATGGAAATCAAACTTACTTTGAGGATACAATATAGAGTACATTACAACAAAAGAAAAGACAAATTATATAGTCTACAACCATAACTTATACATGCTCTCATTCAGCTATAGTTTCTAACTCTAGGGCCATACGCCTTGCAGGATTTGTTTGTGACACTGGACCTATTGCAGTAAAAGGACTAGGCGGCATGGTTAATTCCTCTTCTCCTTCCAACATTTGAAGCACATCTTTCATTGTAGGACGACCCATTGGATGCCACTGGATGCACCAAAGTCCTACAATTGCAAGTTTCTTTGCAATTTTAGCATCTCCACTTCCCTGATCAAATTGTATCCGGTGATCCTCTCCATTTTCTAAAATATTGTAGATCCATTCTGGATAATAAATTTCATCTACATTCTCATCATTCACATTAGTATTCTTCCTCCCTCCAACGATTTCAAGTAACAACATTCCGAAGCTATAAACATCCGACTTATAGGACACATTTCCAAAGTTTTTTGAGAACACTTCGGGTGCGATGTATCCTATAGTCCCTCTAGCTGTAGTCATTGACACTATACTTTTGTCTTTAGAGCACAACTTAGCAAGACCGAAATCAGAAATCTTTGGTTTGAAATTGTGGTCCAACAAAATGTTTTGAGGCTTGATATCAAAATGGAGGATTCTTTGATCACAACCCTGGTGGAGATACTCGATTCCCTTAGCAATGCCCAAAGCAATGTCTTGCAATGTCTCCCAAGAAAGTAGACGATTTCCGCTGCTTGCAGCTGATGAAATATACTTTTCTAGTGAATGATTTGGTAAGAACTCATAGACAAGAGCTCTCTTAAGTCCTTCAGCACAATAGCCAACCAAGCGAACCACATTGATATGGTGAATTTGACCCATTGTTGACACTTCATTAAGAAACTCCTCCCCATTTCCCTTGGAATGGTTTAGGATCTTCACCGCAACGAGAACGTCCTCAGAAAGCTTCCCTTTGAACACTATTCCATGAGCTCCTTCACCCAACTTGTCCTTGAATTGACTTGTGATCTTCTTAATGTCGGCATATGAATAGCGCGATGGCTTGAGAGCAACATAATCCTCCAAAAACTTTTCAATCCTTCGTCCGGCTTCTTTAGCGTCATTGTACGAGGTAAAGGCATAAAAAGTTGCAGTGACCACTAGTATTAAAAGTACTAATGAGCCTAATATCTCAACTGCAAATAAACAACAATACCAAGTCAAGATAATATTGCGTACTCTGCTTATATGACAATTAGAACCTATAAAGGTTTACATTGGAGATAGTCTAACTCACATATGGTACAGATCATTGGAGAAAACTTGGATCTTCCTGTTAAAGGGCAATTAAAAAGAAAAAGACGTTGTCATGAGTAACGTCTTCAATAAAGAGAGCTTTCTATATATATATATATATATATATGCATACACACGCGCACACACAAAGTGCAAGCAAAGGGGTATAATACAGTTCTTCAAATAATCATAAATGAAAGCTGGTACAAGCCGTTGGTTGAAGAATATTGCATATCAAACCCTATATGCAGATTAAAGTAGATTCTAAATAAAACACTCGGTAAATGAAGCCAATAGGAGACTTCTTACCTCCCCGTGGTATATCAAAACATTCAGTTTCATCGTGTTGATCAGCGGCGCCATTAATTTTCCGTCTACAACCTTTGTGTTTTGCTTCACATGATCTACAATCTGGCTTGGACCACGTCAATCTAACATCTCCGTTATAGGTATATCTCGACAACCTCTCGATTATATCATCTGGAACTGAATCAACATCGTACGTCTTATAACAGTAAAACGATATCTCGAAAACGTCGAAATTTTGGATCTCAGAATCAGCAGGAACGAAAATAATGGGACAAGGACTGCCCGTATAAGGGCAATGTAATCGGGAATAAGTTGATTTGGTGCCTTTATATGATCCTAATCGGAAAGGAATATTGGTCGACCAATTTGAGAACAACTCTGAAACCAGCATATTTCCTCGGCAATTTTCATCCTCATGACTATAAACTACAATTTCTTGCAGTTTATATTCTATTTGGCTAATGAAGAAGGTGTAATTAATTGGACTTGGCAGCTGAATTGCCGTTTCATTCCCAACGCAGAATAGATCAAACCCGCCGGGATAGCCACATGAGTCATTGTTTGGCTGAGGCAGATCATGATGGCTGCCTTTGAGTCGGAAAGGGAATCTGATTCGGGGCCCATCATTCGAACAAGATGCTTCCCTGCAGGCAAACTCTGCCTGGTATTCTTGGCCTGATCCTAGCTGATCTCTAAGATCATAAGCTAGTATCATAATGAAAAATATGTAACGTTTAAGAGAAGAGATTTTCATGATGGAAAAAAACTCCAAGAGAAGAGGACTAAATATATTAATTTAAGGGACTGTTTTGAGAACATACGCAAATATGTATATATAATTTGGGGCCGGCCATGCGAAGGCCAACACTAAGAGAGAAAAAAAAGGATTTTTTTTTTTTTTTTTTTTAATCTTGTCTGGTATGATATATAGAGGAAAGAAAAAGAGTGACAAAGTAACTTAATGCCTGTTTTTCAAATTATTTATTAATATTATTTAGTTAAAAAATAGATTAAAAAAGTATTGACTCTTCACGAAAGTTAGCAACAAGTTTTCTTCTTAAAAGTCTCCCCACCTTTGAATGGATACGAAAATGGTTAACTCATGGGTCAGTTTATACCTCCACATTCTATCTTCAGTTTTCTCCCCTATGAACTTGCCTACAACTTTATTTTCCTTAAAAATAAAATAAATCAAATCTTCACTCTTCTCTTTCATCCTATTGTTTACCTTGATTTACCAAACATATATACATATGTGAATTATTTATTCATTTGCATTGTGGCAATACAAAGCTCAAATATTTCTCTCTCCCATGTCAATGGAAATCCCTATTAGACGCCTTCTCCTAAATGTTGTTCTGGTCGTGATCATCACCATATTCCATGAAACCAGTCCTGTTTCTTCTTCTTCTTCAGAAAAGCCTCTTCGCAATTGTTCTTCTTCCTGTGGTAATATCCTTAATATAACCTTCCCTTTCCGACTTGAAAACGATCCACCAAACTGTGGGCTTCAAAACTATGGGGATCGATTTTATGAGCTCTCTTGCGATAACAACATTACCACAATATTACACCTAGATTATGCCAAACAATACCACGTGAAGGCAATCAATTACGACAACTACACAATTAGAGTCGCGTCGCCCGATGTCCAACAAGATAACTGCTCCTTCATCCCTTCAATGCCTGGTTATAGTCCATCTGAGTATTCTACAGAAATTAGGTTTAAAAACCGTAGTGTTCAACAAATTTCGGAGCTTATAATGTTCTTGAGCTGTAAGAAACCAGCAGTGAGTCCTTCTTATATAGACATGGCTCCTTGCATAAACAGCTCTTCTTTGTCCCCAAATAATGAAGGTAATTATTACTCTTATGTGGTGTATGCTAATGGCTTCAAGTTCTCTGATTTGGAAGAGTCCTGCCAAGCTTACAACTGGGCTTTCGTATCATCACCACCACAAGGGAAGAAGAAGATCACGTCCTACAAAGATATCCACAATGAGCTTGTCTATGGCTTTGAGCTTTCTTTGGTCGACGCTTTCGCAGAATCATGTCGTCCTTGCTACGTGGATGAAACTTCCAACCAGGTTCACTGTTCAAGTTGCAACGTGGATTGTAAGGATTTCCAAAACTACTTAATACTTATGATCACTGAATCATTCCGCAGCACATAATATTTTCCCTTACTTTTTTTCTTTTTTCTTTTTTTTTCTCTTTCTTTGAACAATTTGTATTTTCCTATTCCATTAATAAAAGGTGCGGGCCGTTCAAAAAATAAAAAATAAAAAAAATGAAGGAAGAATGTCATAAATAGCATATTTTTTAAAATAAATTAAATAAATAGTAAATTTTAAAATTATTTAGGATAAATAACAGTTTACCGTGTGAATATAACTGTTTCAATTATGACTACTAAAGAGAAATTTTTTCACGTAAAATTTGTTTTATGATTGGTAAAAAGATTTTTTTTATTTTACGTTAATACAATTTTTTACATCATAAATTATTTTTTACTAAATGAAACATTCACACAGTAAATTATTATTTACTTCAAATAGTTTTAAAATTTGCTATTTACATTTGTTTCAAAAATTTACTATTAACTGCTATTTCCGTAAAAATAGAAGCTGTGGAATGCGTTGTCTTTCACTACTATTTACAATATTGATGCTAGTTGTCCAACGAGGTTCATTGTCATAGTCAGAGCTCAAAACAGCGTTGCACTGTAAGGATTTTTAGAACTAGCTAGCTGCTTGATTCTAATTGAATGTTGCATATATAATTACATATATATAAATATATATATATATATATTACATGATCTGATTCTGTAGTACGGTCAACTAGTTAATTATAAATAAATATGAAATAATCTACAGAGAATCATGATGGCAGTATATATAAAATCTTCCTTAAGTTTGGAGTGAACATACACACAAAATTGATAGTTAAATGGAGAAATAAATTTGACAATAACTTTAATTTGAGAAAAAAGAAAGGCTCGTGAAAACGGGTTTAAATTGAGAAAATAATGATATGCCATCTCAATATTGCTCCTTCGCAATATTATCTTTAATCTGTTAATTTTAGATATTTTCGCCGCTACAATGGTTTAACAGCGCTGTCATCTTTTTTAGCGGCCAAAATTTTGCTGCTAAAGCTCTTTTTTTTCTTGTAGTGTTGTAATAATTTTTTTTTTTTTGCTTTATTAAATAATACATATATACACACATGTATTTACTTATTGTGTGTCATGCAGGGTTTGAAGAAACTCTGGAAAAGATACAAATTGAAAAAACTTGTGAGAATACTCCCGTACTCAATCTCATCA
Organism: Morus indica; assembly: GCA_029231665.1. Lineage (NCBI taxonomy): Eukaryota > Viridiplantae > Streptophyta > Magnoliopsida > Rosales > Moraceae > Morus > Morus indica. The sequence goes on from JACAGA010000091.1 coordinate 247,777, forward strand.
CTGCATGTTATTTCTTAAATTTGCTTTAAATTTGCTCACTTTTCTCTTTCTTTTTTCCCTAGGCCGTAACTCCTCGTGGAAATGCTTACATATTCCAGAATTAATCGTCGCTGCATACCATTGGACATGTAAGACCTTTTCTTTTACACATGACGTTAATTAGAGAGACATGAAAAGAAGGAAACTAACTATAGATTTTTAATTCTTATTATTATTATTTTAAATGCAAAGAGAGGACAAAAGAGTATCAAAGTAGACTAACAAATTCGAACCATCATGCTGTCACCTGCGTGCTATAAACATCTTATCCCGTACTGAGGCCTCACCCAATATTATTAACATAAAACAAAATAAACGCAAAAGATTCTCAAAATAAAAATTAAAAAAAAAAGAGAGATGATAAAAATAAAAAGATCTAAACAAATCTAAACAAAAACGCTTAAATTTAATAAAACTTAGTACTATAATTGATGTATTCATTGTAAATTTAATATTTGAGTGTAAAAACATTATCTGATGCAATGTTATATGCTGTGCTAAAATTCTCATATACTATAGTGACAAATTTCCCACTAGAACAACTCCAATCATGCTAGCTATTTCATGTTTTTAGCTAAAATGACTAATGTTTTAACTAGAATTTAGCTTTTCTCCACTCTAACTATTAGCTAAATGGTTAGCTATTTTAGAAAATTCATTTCACACTAGCTAAATATAACTAGCAACAAGGGGCTAAACATTTGATTTTTTTATTATTTTATTCATTCAAATCATAACAAGTGCAAAAGTTCTTCATAAATTCAATAAAGTTATTTATATTTTTAAACTCAAGAAATATTAAAATAATCTATGCTTAGTTAAAATAAAGAGTGTGGTTGGAGTGTACCACCCAAAAATTACTAGCTAAAATAGCTTTCTAATTAGCTAAAATTTAATTACAATTTAGAGAGTTCCCTTGGAGATGCTCTAAGCATAGCATATAAGAAATTTGATATTTGATTGCTATTGATTAAAATGTTTACTTTTTCGTATAATCATTATAACTTTTTCATTTTCTAATTATTTTAAAAATAAATATTCACTTTTACAACTTTTAAAGATTAATTATGATTATGAAAAAAAAAAGATAGATTTAGCATTTTAAATAGCATTATACATTAAAGCAAAAATAAACATAACATACTATATCATATTTTTTTTAATGTTAAATATACAATTAGATCAGCATTTTTATTGACATTACTTTTTCAATGAAAACTTATGGCTCATCATCTTCTGTATTAAAAAAAAAAACAAAAAACAAAAGAAAACTTATAGCTCATCATCTTCTGTATTAATTTTTTCAGTTGGACTGCTGCTAGAAAAAATGGAGAGAAAATTTGGGGGCCCCTGGTATAGCGTGGAAATGCAATGTAAGATGAACATATTTTCTATTTTTATTATGTTACTATTTACAGTACTTTAGGTTTTCTTGGATAAAGAATAAATATTTTCCTAATTAAATTTACAGTTGTAGTGACATTAATAAATATTTTCCAAATTTAATTTACAGCTGCAGTGGTATTACTCACAATATTAACACCAAGAACGATTGTTGGGATCTCCTTTCTGATTGGCCTTGCCATCTATAAGTGGAGAAGGCGACACTTGTCAATCTACAAGAGCATTGAAGAATTTCTCCAGAGTCATAATAACCTAGTGCCTATAAGATATTCATACTCGGAGGTTAGAAAGATGACGAAAGGCTTCAAGACTAAACTAGGTGAAGGAGGCTTTGGCTGTGTGTTCAAAGGAAAACTTCGCAGCGGCCGTTTCGTAGCAATTAAAATGTTAGGCAAATCCAAAGCTAGTGGACAGGACTTTGTCAACGAAGTCGCAACCATCGGTAGGATTCACCATATTAATGTGGTGAGACTGATCGGTTTTTGCGTTGAGGGTTCAAAGCGGGCTCTTGTATATGATTTCATGCCTAATGGATCTCTCGAGAAATATATCTTCTTAAGGGAAGGAACAAGTTGCTCTTTGAGTTTCGAGAAAATATTCGACATCTCACTTGGAATCGCTCGTGGTATCGAGTATCTTCATCGAGGTTGTGACATGCGAATTCTACATTTTGATATCAAACCACACAACATTTTACTGGATGAGAATTTTATTCCAAAGATTTCTGATTTCGGACTAGCGAGACCGTGTCCATTAGACAATAGCATAGTGTCCTTAACTGCTGCAAGAGGAACTATTGGATACATGGCTCCTGAGTTGTTTTACAGAAACATTGGAGGAGTCTCTCATAAAGCTGATGTCTATAGTTTCGGAATGTTGTTGATGGAAATGGCAAATAGAAGGAAAAATTTAAATGCAGATGCAGAGAATTCAAGCCAAATTTACTTTCCCTTATGGATATATGACCAATTCGACCAGGAAAAGGACTTGGAGATCATAGAAGATGCTGCAGAAGAGGAGTTGAAGATGATAAAAAAGATGATAATAGTTGGATTATGGTGTATTCAGCTGAAGCCTTGTGATCGCCCTTCCATGAGAGAAGTTACAGAGATGCTGGAAACCGACATGGAACTCTTGCAAATGCCTCCGAAACCTTGCCTATATCCTCAAGAGAACCATAGTAGAGGCGATGAGGGGGAGACATCAAACACAACATGCTCTTCATCACCAGGAGAGGACTCAGCTGATGTTAGTTTCATCTCAAATGCAAATTAGGAGATATATATGTTTTGTAGTGTGGTGTGTCAAGTTTTTGGTTTTAAGAGTTATGATCCACCATTAAATGCAATTAAATCTATCTAGTAGTTTTTTCCCTGAAATTATACAATGTATTATAGAATAGTTATTTTGGGTAATGTGGTCTTTTCTTATTAAGGAAAGTAGGATATCTGAATGACTTTGTTTCAGTTATTTAAAGTTGTTATTATCTTTGGATTTTTGCTTGTAGCCTTCTGGCAGTAACTCGTAATTTTTTTTTTTTTTTCCTTATTTTTATGAATTTAGAGTGGGAAGTTCAGTGTGGAATGAGGAAGGATTTGAGTGCCAATTGAGTTGTGTTGTTTTTCCTTCCTTTGATGCTTGTTATCTTTCTCTCATTGTTTACCTAAGAGAAATGGTTATTGTTTAACATCTTCTGATCTAAAATTTAGTCTTTTTTTTTTTTTTGTAATGAGAGAAAATATTGCGAGTTTGCCACTAGCTGTTTGGATATGAAATCTAAACGCGCACATATTTTTATGACTAATAACAATGAAACGAGATATTCATAACATTGTAGATAATCCCTTTCAATTTTCAAATCCGGTTTCATTACTCATGCCTTTCAAATTCCAAAGCATATTTGACTTCTTTCCATTGTTTATCAATTACCTGTGCCAGTTTCAGCTCAAGAAGTGTGCTTGTATTTGTCAATATGAAAGAACTAACCTTAAAAAATCAAGTTCATATATTTACCTTTTAGACTTTAGCCTTGTGATCTGGATTCTACTTTCATGAAAACATTTACACAAGATTACAAATGTACCTGTAGCATATACATCAGCTTAAAGCAAATTTTTGGCTTTTACACAAACTTCCTGCTGAGGGGAATGCCATTGTTCTACGAACGAAACATCGCTAGATATTACAAGCTCTGTATCAGTGCATGAGATTTCGGCATTCTCAAGTGTAAAACCTTCAACAATTGGCACCGGCAGTCCTTTCTGAAGGTTCGAGTTCACGTAGGGTAAGATGACTGTTTTGAGGATGATTGACATAACAAACTGCAGATTAAGATTAGTTGCCGATGTTATTAGTGGTTGGAGTATGAGCTCAGCGTTCTACTAATTAGGAGGTTATACAACAAGTCTTTTCTGGATATGATATTTTCCAAACAAAAAAGAAAAACAAAACGAGGAGACATTTGAATCGCTGTACCTTCATTAAACGGATGTGAAGGTTCCCGATTTTGCTCCACTTCAAAGATGTTGTAAAGTCCTTCACATTAAGCGTACTCATCAGATAAGTCCCCATTATTTTTGGCAAACAGGAGGCAGTAATCTCCTGCAACAACAACATTGAATAAATAAATAAACCACTGACTATTAGCAACTAATATTGATGAGTTCAACTCTCAAGTATAGGTGTACAGCCACATCTAAAATTCTAAATGGAGCATACCAAAGCTATGCACGCAACCGGGACAACCTCAGAAGATTCTAAAACAGCAATTGTGACATCCAAGTAAATTGTAGCCTCAACCTCGTCACTCAAAATTATAATGATTGGTGGAGAAGATGCAGAAATGTCGAGTTCCATCGCATGATTTGGATACTTCTTGTACAGTTGAGGAACTATGTATTTCCAACTAGAAGTATTCAACAGTGACTGATGTTGTTCCTCATTAACAGTCCATTGCATGTAACCTTCCTGAACGAAAAATCGGAGAATCAATATTAGTTCAAATCTGCACTTTAGGTTCCTCTATATGTTGATATGGTAGGTCATATCTTATAGGAAACAAAACGAAAAGAAAGTGAGAAAAGTTGTAAAATAATGTGAAAAGATTTAACAGCGTAAAACTTACATTGAAGAAAACTGAGGCCGCGGAGTTGAAAACTTTTTCATGTAACAACATCACGGCCATCTTATTAGAAGCATTGTAGTCAACAAGATCTACCAATCCTTTACCATAAAAGCTGGAACCGAGATTATCAATACCCGTAAATAAACCATTGATAGCAAGTTCAATGGAAGATTTGCTCAAAACGGGGTCACCGACAAATGTAACATTCATAGCAGCAATATCATGTACAGGAATTTCTTTAGGAAGTGTCTGCAATAGCGAGTCAAGCATTGTTACCCCTTCTTTGATATTGCTGGAAATAGCATCTTCGACTGCAGACCGTATTATGTCTTCAAAAACATCAACTAAACTGTAGGACAGATAAGCATGGAAACAACAAAAATGGTCAATAACTATAAAAGTAACTATAGCCTGTTTTGGCCAACCAGTGGTCTGTGTCTAAGTTTTTATGCAGAGAATGTATCATTCAAAAATGAGATTAAGTGAATTTTCATCATCGAAATTTATCATTTTTTTAGCAGGTACATAAGATAGAAAGATAGAATAGAAAAGTAAATTGACTTTGAAAGAATAGAAAAGTAAATTGACTTTGAGAGGATTGTATACCCCTGGTAAAACCAAGACGCGCCACCTTCCATCTTTATGGACAGACCTCTAACGTAGCATCCAGATTCCAAAATGGACACTTTGAGAGTTCCTTCTTGGTCTTCCAAAGCCATGGTCATTCCCACGTCAATACCTTCAACCTGCAAAAACACAGTACCCATTGAAAATGTAAGATCAATTAAAGGAAAAAAGAAGTCCTTGGTGTAAGTGTACTTCAAAAACATGCACTTCATTTGGACCAAATTTCTCATCGTAAACCAGTGTGTATCTCGTCTTCCTCACTAAGTTCACTGAGCCACTCGTGTTTTTTCTTTTTTTTTTTTTTTCTTCTTCTTTGAAAAGACAAATTAAATGATTAACTCCCATGAAAAGATTATAGAAAATGCCAAAATGGATACAGTACACTAAAAAGTCATTTCAGCACCATCAATTCCTAACCAAATGCATGTATACTTTTCCAATTTTATTCATTTTCAGCCTGTAAAACCCGACAAGCCTCTTCCATTCCATGGTCTCTGAGTTCAAAGAACAAGCAAGGGTGCTTCCAAATTAACTATGAAATTGATAAATAACTGCTCAAACCGGAGAAAAGGACGGTCTAATACGTTCTTTATGTGCAGTATTTGGCTAAATGAACAATCCTTTGACTGCACTTACACGCCTCTACATGCTGATATTAACATGTTTTTTTAAATTGCTTCAAGTAACAATTGTTCAATTTCAATCATGATTGGCCTTCAATCCGTAATAAATCCTCTGCTGAAAGGGAGAAAAGGTGACCCATATAAATCCTCTATATGATTAACTAATTATAAGCATACTTCATAAAGTTACACAAAGGTATTTCAGTAACAAATAAGGCTGCAAAGGGAATTTTGTTTCAAGAGCAGACCGAGATGGGGTTAATCTTTGCCTTTGTTGTCGGTTTTTACTTAAAACCAACTGCCTTTAACTGCTTTCTGTCCTTCTTAAGTCCAAACAAGCCAAGTGATTAACTCCCCTGGTTCAGTTTCTAACAAACTGATACAATATACTGAAAACACCCTTCCAACGCCATTAATTTCCAACCATATGAATGTCATGTTAATTGAACTAAGTACTACTAAACTGATTCTGTTCATTTGCAGCCATCTTCCAATCCATGTTCGCCGAGTTTAAAAATTGGAAATTGGCAAGAATGATAATCATATCATCTTTTAATTGACTAGGATAACTGCTCAAACAAACATCTAACTGCACAAAACTCCTTTTTCAGAGTAGAACAAGATTACTACTTCCCCCCCTCTCTAGACTATCTAGATTTTGGCTTCAAACAAACATGTAACTGCATAGCCCCTATCACAACCCTAACCAAATCAAACGAACTGTAACACCTGAAAAACTTAAATGAGATTAATTAAGGTCTTCTTTTTCCCCATCTTTCTTGCTTTTTGCTTAAAACCAACATCCTTTAATTGCGTAGCTCATAAACTTAGACAAAGCTCCAGTATTACTAAATAAGGATCCAAAAAACCATTTCAAAAGAAGACAAAAATTCTCTTTTTTCCCCCTGGCTGTCTTGGTTTTTTGCATAAAAGTCCTACCTCAAACTAACCAAAACTAAAGCAAACTTACAAAACCAATTCATATCTCAAAACAACAACAGCAAAACCAACTCCAAACTAAAAACCATTTTTCGGTTACTTTAAACATACCTTAATAGAGGCAATCCCATGATCAGAAACATCAACAAACAAAATTTTTCCAGAATATCTCCAATTCATGGTCAAGTTTGCAGTGGCACCTGAGATAATCAAAACGACACCAGTCCCACCAGTCTTGGCATACGACGAAGGGACATCAGCGCTGTAGATTGTTATATTAGACAAAACGACATCAGCTTTGCCAAGTACTGGAATGTTCACTTTCTTCTCAGCTGTAGGAAGCTGAAGAGGAATCATAGAGGAAATCGCTTTCTTAATCAAGAAATCCTTGGCAAAGGCAAGACCCTTATCGGATATCAGCACAGAGGCGAATCCTTGTTCTTGGGTACTTGTGGGGACGAAAAACAGAAGAAGTAGAAGCAAAGCCCGAATATCGGAATCCGTGAAGATTGACAAGAAACCCATTTGAGAAAAATAGTGGAATTATGGCAACTACAGAGAGAATCAACCATGAAGAGAATTGGAATATGTTTTATCGGAGGATGAAGGAAAATGGGTAGTTTGGAGAATGATGTTTTGTTCACATATTAATCTCTGTTTCGTGCAGAAATTGGTGATGCTTGAGAGTTGAAGTAGCAGGACAAGTTTATTTGGTCAAAGTGTTGGAAATTTTTTTTTTTTTTTTTTATTGTTGTTTTGATTTCACAGTTTTACAAAGACAATTATCGGATTGGTGTTTGCAAGTGCCAAGTGCACCTACCACGCCTTAGATTCAGCTTGTGAAACATCACTAACAAGTCATCTGTTTCTATTATTGCCAAGATGCGGATATACGTTACAAACTAGGATAGAGTTTTTACAAAAACGTGAGTTCAAATTATTTTTTTCCTTTCAAAAAAGGAAGAAAAGAAAAAAAAAAAAGTAGTTGTTTTGTTTCTTCTTTACTCTTTAATGGGGTTGAACATGAAATTCTGTCACGTGGGGTAGTGACAAGAACTTTATGTGCTAAAAAATATAAGAAATAGGTCTCGAGGAGGGCCACAGTTTTCTGTAATATAAAAGAAAAATATAACATGAAATTTATTTAAGAAGTATTTTTATGGTAGGACTTATGTTGTTTTAATCGTTAGATAAAATTTATAATTATAATTGTTACGTAATACGTGTAATAGCTTTTTTAACTCAGACATTCATGAATCAAACCGTTGAAATCTTAATCTAATAATTAAACTACTTATAGATAGTTAAAAAGTAGATTCTTCCGTGGAAGTTATTACTTAAAATAATACTCATCTTGCATATATCATGGAATAAAAATTTCTTGATGACATATTCATTGTCAATGTTATGTTGTATAACTATAAGGTCATGTTTCACTTTCATATTATGGAGAAAAAAGTCCGAAAAACGCAGAATGTAAAGGGTATGTTCTTTTATCTATAAAACTCTAAAAAAGACAATTCAAGTTTTAACTTTATTTAAGTTCACGTTTTTTTAAATTTTTAATTTTATTTAATTTTACTCAACTTTATTCAAATTATAATTTCAACTTAAATTATACCTCAAATTTAACTCAAAAATTACACTCAAATTACACTAAAAAAACAACCCCTTTATCATTGTTTTTCTCATTAAACAAAATCCATTCATTTTATTTTTGCACGTACTCAAGCTGATGTTTTCTTAAAAACTTTTTATTAAAAAAAAAAATCTTTTTCGCATAATTAACGTTACTTTATTAGAAAAACTCTTAACTTCGCCAAATTAAAAACCTTGTCGTCATGTTCTTTATTCATACAATAAAGGTGTCTTCGCCAGCTCCACATTCACCTTCGGAAAGAACAGAACCGATTTTTCCATCGTCCTTGCTTTAAGAAAAACAAACATTCCGCACCGAGAAATATTAGTAACACTCTTTCTGTCGCTCTCCGCATTCACTGTTTGATACTAAACTAAATTATCTTATTTTTTATTTAAATAATATGATTTAAATAATAATATATCATATTAGTTGAATCCAATGTCAAACAGTAAATGTAAAAAGTGACAAAAAAACTATCAGAAAGAGTGTCACTAATATTTCTCATTCTTCACTTTCCAATACATTACACCTTATATGATGCAAATAACCTCCATAGAGGTGATTTGAAGATCAAAATCACTTTTGTAATGATCATGAGGATCAACACAATGTATTTGTACCCAAAAATGAAATTGAAAAAAAAAAAAAAAAAAACCAGTATGAAGTAATTTGTTCTTCTCACCCAATTGTTCCTAATCCAATTCAACCTCCTCTGCACGGAAGCAAAGCTTTCCTTCTCAAAACCCACTGCCTATCTGTTCTCACAGGAAGAACGATTCAATCTTCCATAACATGACAAACTGAGACCAGTAATGCACACTATTACAAGGAAATATCAAAGATGATAGACGGCAAAGAAAAGCAAACTCAGTATTCCAAACTGATCACCAACCGGAAATTACGAGTATCGGTCATCATTTGAGGAGTCGGAAGTTTGAGAAGTCCACCCGTAGATACCTCTGGTTTCAAGTGAAAACATCTCTATCAAACATGAAGATGTATATGTTGTTTGACAAATGAAGCTTTTTCGACAATAGTAGGCAAACTTTAATTGATCGGCCTCATAAAAAGTAATCTGGCGCAGGTTTCTTGGCAGGTGTCCCTCTTGATTCCTGCATTTTCCATCCCAATTTTTCAGCTTAACATCCAATGAAATTGACAAAAGGAATTGTTTGCTTACAGAAGAAGCCAAAATGAGCTGTGCTCTTGCCACCATATTATTAGCATGCACAAAAATTGCTTTTTAAGATATACGCATAGATTTGAAACCATTCTATCAACAAAGCATCATTCCGTTGCGAATTTGTAATTTTGTATAGTTCCCAAGCGTTTAAACTCAAGGGCCTCGACATGCCCAAAAAGATTACGGGTGTTCTTTTCATAGGTTTGAATAGAAACTTTGGACAGGAATTCAAATTTTTGTGAGATAACACTGTAGCAAAAAGTTTGAACTATGATTCAAACCGATAAAAAGAACGGGACTTATTATATGATCAATTAAAATTAAGAGCTGTCCACTTTTAGTAATCCATAGACTGAATCAGATCTTGTGCAGCCCTAACTCTTGTCAAACGAGTCAATCATATATCAATTTGGTTTCTTGCGAGGAATAAATGAACTCTTATATATGCTAACCTGTGGAGCAGCATCGAAAACAAGAAACTGTTTATTAAGGTTCTCATCCAGTTCAAGAATTGCAGCTACATTACCGCATCTGTGAGAACACGAGATAGGAATGAGAATTTAAACAGTAGAACAGAAGAACAAGATTAAAAATTGCAAAAAGGTACCTGTAACAGTAATTTGGAGCTGACCATACTGTAACTATCTGATCGTTGAACATCCATTTATATCCTTCCATTACCAATTGATGGGCACGACATATATAATCAATGTTATTTGAGTGGTTAAATGATGTAACTACGCTGCCGCCAAAGAGGTAACCAGCACCGCGGGGACTTAAACCCCAACCATCAACAATATCCTCTGGATCTGACCATAGTAGGTCGCACATGGCGCCATCATGCGGTACTTCTTGCTTTCGGTCGATTGTGCGTATCTGTCATATCAGAACATCAGTAATCATTAAAAAAAATTTGAAAAGATAAAACTAGAGAAATTCTGGAATTGGTTCTGACCTGATCCAAAGTTGAAATGGCTGGGGAAAGGCCTCCATGGACACTAAAAATTCTGTTCTCAATCAGAGCTGACAGACTGAATAGAAAAACAAAATAAAAGCAAAACTTGTAAGGGAGTGGGGAAAGAAATTTTGTCCCGGAAGTATTAAAAAAATAATAATAATATAGTATGATACTATGACAATGACCAATTATAAGCTCCATTCAGTTTCATCTAAGATACGAGTGATAGATACCTCCTTTTAGAGAGATTGATTCAGTAGTGATGGAGTTATTCAACTCGTGACAAAAGAAAAGGTCTAAAGAGACCCTTTTATTTCTTCAGTAGTGGTCTGAAGAATCTGATCAGTGACTCACCAACTCAGTGCAAGAGTGCAGAGATGAACAACGACGACGACGGCGATAAAAGAGGAGGAGGGGAGGCAGGGCGGGTGTGGTGGGTGGGTGGGGTTGGAGGAATTGAAGGAGCCCAGCACAACCGTATAGCCAAAAAGCTGAGCCTATTGACTTATCCTTTGCCCCATCTCACCCTCTCCCACATGAACTTTCATTTATGTTACAGTAATTATCTTAAAAAGATGGACAAATGGTTAGAGACAAATGCAGAAAGGAATCAGAACACTAAGGTGTCCAACGATCCACCCACATCTCAATTGGTAGTTTGCCACTCCATAACTTTTTAAACCTCATATCCACAATTCAAACGCCTCAAGCTTTTGGAGAGAGAAAAAAAAATAGAAGTTCGAAACACACCTTAGATAATCAAATATATCAGTGCAATATCTCCAAACATTCACAGAGCCATATTTACGAAGGCACTCATCATAGAATCCATACACCTGCATAGACAGTATGCAGTGAATACTTGAATGGATAACGAGATGACACCAAGACTCCAGTTAAGGGATGGGGATGCCAATTTAGGAAACTTAACCTGTGTAATCTGACGACTCTCGTGATTTCCTCTTATAAGGGTTATCCGATCTGGATATCTTACCTGATGGTACAGAAAATTTTAAATGAAAACAATATAAAGGATTTCATAAAACGTCAAATGGTTAAATTAACACAAAGATAAATGCATAATGAAAATGATGCTATTCGGCAATGGTAGAAGGTAAGTGGTCTCATCCGCAGACAGAATAAAATGACAATATGCACGAAGAATATTAAAGACGTCCTTTTTTTTTAATAGAAACAATGGTCTTATTAAAACTTAGGATTTATATACAATTGAGAGAAAGAGTTTCCTCAGATTATAAATAATAATATAAATGTTGCAGAATAGATGCCAAACCCTGAGGACCCTGACTATGTCGGAGAACAAACAAGGCTGCAAAAATCTATTTCCTTGTGAGCCCAAAGAGCAACACAGAGTCTTATTCTGTCCCAGAGGACAGCGCATTCCTCCTCACAACATTCAAATATCCTACGGTTTCTCTCCAGTCACACACCCCCCATGGCTAGGTATTCTCCGAAAAATATATCATTTGTCAGAACTCAGAAGTACTACCAAACATGACCTACACAAATTGTCTTTATCATTTATAGGCAAACATTGAAGAATGTTCCATCCACACTATTCAATTTGATGCCCCCCACGTTTTTATAAGAAACAACGAAAAGCTTCATTGGAGATCAAAAGTGTAAAAATGAAGGTTCAGGATGTATGAGAAATCCATCACTAAAACAGAAAATGAAAAACATAAGGAGAGAGAAAGAGAGAGCCTCAACAAAAGCTACAGTAGCAACTTGATACCCCAAGTCCGTACTATTCTTAACAAACGGTAATTAACTGCAATCAAACAGAATTGTCTAACCACACTGTATAGAAAGAGAACAATGCTTTAGAAGTGTGAATTTATACTTCCGTAAGAACTTTGGAAAAATGGTTGCAACTTCAAACTTAAAGATAAGACTAAAAGATTAATTGGACAGATGGAATGAAACAAGATTTTCTAATTTAACAAAATCTAGCAAGGTTCTAACTTCATTTTGTAGGCAAGAAAACTAGATTACCACCTTTAGAGCAAGGAGAAGCAGGAATGTCTCGACCGAATAAAATCCTCTGTCAACAAAATCTCCAAGGAACAAGTAGTTAGTCTTAGGGCAATCACCACCTACTTTGAAAAGCTCTTTCATGTCATAAAACTGACCATGAATATCGCCACATATCTGTTAAAAGAAAAGTAAATTTACAGTTTAGAAACAACACCAGACCGGCCTGAATCTTAGATAATGGAAGTTTCTAACATGGAATGGACCACCATATGGCCTTCTTGTAGTACCAAGCCAGGACCAACATATGGCAAATTCACCTTTTTTTTCAAAAAATAAAAAAATAAAAAAAAAAGAACCGAAAAGAAAAAGAAAGAAAAATCAAGGACATATCTAAACGTTCCCCCACTAGATGACCATTAAAGTCAAACCACTACGAGTTCATTAAATGGATAAGAGAAACAATCAAACTGACTAATATTATTCCAAAGCCACATTGCTGGGTAATAATTTATTGTGCACATCTTACTTGAGAAGGCCTAAAAGCAACCAAATTTCTCAAGGATGACCAAAAAAATTACTTTTTTTTTTTTTCAAAACCCAATAGGCTACATATACGCCTAACCTCCTTGATTTTTCGGTTAAACCAAAATAGAAGTCAATAAATTCATCTTTCAAAAACAATTTTCCTCCAAATTAAAAAGGCTAAAAGGCACAATTTTACGAATACCAAACAATGAGAAACAACCCACAACAAACCCAGAAAATTACTCAAGAAAAAACTGTAAACTAAGCAAATCGAAAGAAAATAGCTCTATTTAATCAGTTATATGCGTATTGTAGGTCTAATTTGCGTGAGAGAAATTTTTAGAGAGAGAGAGAGAGAGAGAGAACTGACGGTGACAGGGGCGTCGACTCGCTGAACATTACTCTCTTCGACGAGAATTTCCATGGCTTTGAGGCAGAGAGCTTTGACCTCCGACTCCTTGAGAGGCTCGCACTTCTTCAGCTGCTCTATTTGCCGGTCTAGGTCTGACATCTCTCTCTCTCTCTCTCCTCTCTCTTTCTCTCTCTAACCTTTCTTCTTTCTCTCAGACCAAGACCAGCCCCTCCCGATTCTAACCCCTCTCTCTCCTCTCCACCACCTTCCTCCCTCGCTTTCTCTCTCCTCCTCCTCTCTCTTCTCCTTCTTCTTCTTCGACTTCTCTCTCTAAACTCAATAGAGTTTAGTTTCCGAATAAATCTGTGAATCTCTCTCTATCTCTCTCTCTCTTTCTCGC